>JACXIK010000021.1:337324-529083 GCA_014737385.1 Bombus superbus
GATACCTTCCCAATTAATATAATAACTGCATATTGGGATTAATGAGAGAGAATTGCAGCAATGCAAACCGCAAGAGCGTTCTGTTCAACTCATATCTGTATACTCCATTATCGAATGTAATCTTTCTAACGGTTGGCCTCTCCAGCTTCGAATATGCTCGGCTGAGTGAATGCTCGCTATAAGAATTTATTCACTAAAGTAGCGTTGCTGCGAATCTGACGCGATACCTTTCGAATTAATATAATAACTATATATTGAGATTAATGAGAGAGAATTGCAGCAATGCAAACCGTAAAAACGTTCGCTGTTCGGCATATATCTGTATACTCCATTATTGAATATAATATTTCTAACGGGTGCCCTTGTCGTTTCGAATATGCTCGACTGAGCGAATTCTCATGTAGAGATTAAAACATGAAAGTAATATCGTTCCAGCTATCGAAACTATTGCAAATACGACGTAATTAAAGTGCTGGAAGGTGGTGCAATTGCAGCAGAATTAGGAAAAATGATGATATTGGAAAAGGCACAATTACAGGCATTCCAAAACGGAAACATGATATCGAGAGTTATCCGAAGCACGCAGATTTCTTTGCTGCTGACGACAACAGAAAAGACTTAAATATACTGATGTAATGAATTAGTTTCGTTGCGATGAAGGCGACGATAACGACGATTTTATAGGAGTGGAAGCAGCAAACGAAAGTGCCGATGGAGACGCGTCTTTCTGTGACGCTCCAGAAACGGCTTCCACGCTCCAAGGAACCGTGAAGAGGGTAACTCTATGCGGTTATTTCTCTTGAAAGAATTATAAGACATAGCAGTGAAGACGACACGACACTCGTAATTATTTGCAGAATCTGTCACTTAATCTTAATTTCTATTCGAATAAATGAAATGTCATATCGGAAAAAGTGACTGTTCTATTGTCCATAACTTCCATGTTGCACTTTCTGTTGAACTTGAGATAATAATATATTAATAATACATTCTACCGATTATAGGGTTCTTACTGTACCATTTTCCTTGGAGAATACAAATATTATAATTCGAGTATTTGAAAAGGAAGAAAACGAAAGAAACGAATTTGATCTCCAGCACGTGTTTTGTAATATGTAAAAATTTTATATTACGAGTAGAATATCGATTGTAAAATTGTATTTTTCCAAATGGCACGAAACGAAACACAACTTTCTCAAACAAAATACTGTTTATTCGCAAAATATTCAAGAAACATTGTGAGATCAATACCTTCTATACGTTTATGTTAATCTAATAAACAGACATGTTTGATCTTGCTGAGTAGAGGAATCAAATTTCCGTTATTTCGATCCGCAGTTTCCTTGATCCCATCACCTTGCTAGTATTGGATGCAGACTTGTACTGCACAGATACGCCACCAAACTCGCACCAGCTTTCATACGACGTAACATTACAAGTTTCGCTGCTAAACTAGGATGGTCACGTTACGCCCGAACGTTTAGATTCAACGAGTCGTGCAAATAAAAACAACAAGTTAAACTTGGGCTTAATTGCTATGGAGTTTGTAGAAACATTAACCAATTTCTAATACATCAGATTGCATCCCACCTAGCAGCCATGTCGTCACTTCCGAAAGCAGCAGATGACGCCTTTTGTAAATTTTATTTCGGAAATATTTATAAACGAATGGTCTTCGGATAATTCAAAAAACGCGATAAGATTAAGACACACTCGTGTTTTCTTTGGTTCGTTATTCCCTGCGATATAGAACAGATGTCCTGCCGTACTCTGTATCCAGGTCGTGTCACGTAATTCAGTGACCTTAAAACGTATTCTCGTTGAGAAGCAGCGGAACAAAGCCTTCTAGAACGATATATGATACTTTGTGACATCTTGCGATCGTTTGGAAGGAAAATCGATTTCGCTAGAAATTACGCAGGGAGCGTGTAGCGATTAAGAATTACTTGTCCTTGATAGCAACTAACAGAAACATTTCCAAGGTAGCGGGAATCGCCGTCTGAACTCTGATAAATTTCCAGACTGTTTCCTTCGAAATTGTCGCTTAAAAAGGAAAGTTTGCTTTTCGAGAAAATCGAGTTTGCAAAACTCGTACGTTGGGTGTCATAACGCAATGTACCAAGAGTTTTGTCGGGCGACGTTTATGCCAGGAATAGAATTTTACAGCTACGACTGTCTGCGTAGCAAAACTGAGTTGAAGTGATTTAAACGAGCTGCAATATCGTGCACTTTTAACTTTTTCGAAACACCAAAGCTCGATGATAGTCGACACCCCGTCACAAATCTTGGGCTCTCCATACGATGACCAATCTAGGGGTTCCAGCGGAACAATGCAAGTGCAGAATTCCGATCACGCCGCAAGAAACATCAAGTTCAACTGCTGTTAACTCGCTTCGCGCGAAACCGTTCAAGCGCCGTGATAACGTCGCGTTCTCGACGCATACATCTGCGTACACACGCGCGTGAACACGTCGAAAAATCACGATCAATTAATCGTAGTCGATCCATCTCCTGCAATCATACGTCGCGAGAGCGCAAACAATCGGTTACACCCCTTGGCCGAACTCGGTCAATTGCCCACCGGAGACGAACGAACAATAGGAAATTAGACTTTACATGTATTTGACAAGTTATCACGTCTTCGACGTATGTTTGTCGTATGTTTGTATGCAAAATAATCCCCTATCTGGCTGTATCACGCGTCTTGCCATATTCTGCATAGAGATCGGGCAAGATTATATTACTCTGTTCAAAAATGTCGTAGAATTATAAATGTCCCAGATCTCCGCATTTCCAAATCATTTTCTCATATCAAACGCATACTTACTAAACTTATACTAAGCTCTTCAACCATCACCCAGACAGTAAATATCGCCAATTTGGTAATGCGAGTTTATGAACACATTCAATGTTTTCATCGGAATGCAAGGTCGACTCTCTCTCTCTCTCTCTCTCTCTCTCTCTCTCTCTCTCTCTCTCGAAAATCATCTTTCGAGTCGCATCGACGTGTTATTCTTTAGCGAAAGGATCGCCAGACAATTTTAAGTTGTGTGGCATACTGAAGAAGTTGCTACAAGCAACGGCTTATCGCAAACTCGCGAAACTAGATCTGCTTGCGAACAAGGCTATAGACTGTATTCTTTGCCCGATCAAATTACCGCAGTGTCACTGCGATGACAGAAAACAGATTATTCTACTACGTTTTTGGTAAATGCCTGCCGGCCTATGCCTTCTGTGCATCTTTTAGCGTGTGTCCCCCTTTTCTGCGAATTTAACGACAAATTTCGCACCGATGCGTTATTCCGTAGTAAAAGGATCACCAGACATTTTCAAGACATATTGAAATAGTTGCTGCAAGCAACGACTTATCGTAGACTCGCGAAACTGGATCTGTTAGTGAACAGGGCTATAGACTGTATTCTCTGCCCGATCAAATTATCGTAACGTCACTGCGATGAGAGAAAAAAGTTATTCTACCACCTTTCTGGTAAATGTCTGCCGGCGAGAATTATCGTTCCACGCTCCTATGCCTTCTACGCTTCTTTTAAAGCATGAACCTCTTCAGTCCCATTTCTTCGCATTTAACGACAAATTTCGCACCGATGCGTTATTCCGTAGTAAAAGGATCACCAGACATTTTCAAGACATATTGAAATAGTTGCTGCAAGCAACGACTTATCGCAGACTCGCGAAATTTGATCTGTTTGCGAACAAGGCTGTAGACTGTATTCCCCATCCTATCAAATTACGGTAACGTCACTGCGATGACAGAAAAAAAATTATTCTTGTACCTTTTTGGTAAATGTCTGCCGGCGAGAATCGTCGTTCCACGCTCCTATGCCTGCTATGCTTCTTTTAGAGTATGAACCACTACAGTCCCTTTTCTTCGCATTTAACGACAAATTTCGCATCGATGTGTTACATTTTGGTAAAAGGTTTAGCAGACATTTTTGAATTGTGTGACGACGGAAGGCACATCGGCATACTAAAGAAGTTGCTACAAGCAACGGCTTATCGTAGACTCGCGAAATTTGATCTGTTTGCGAACAAAACTATAGACTGTATTCTTCGCCCGATCAAATTACCGCAATGTTGCTGAGATGATAGTAAAAAAATCATTCTACCACCTTTTTGAACAGAGTATCTCGATGGTACGGCTATGGTGTCTAGATATTCGCCTTTTTCGTAAGTACAACGATGCCAACGAGAAGTATCGACAATATCGACGGCGATTACAGACAAAGCACGATCGTAACGATAAACGCTGTTGCGAACAAGCAGTAAATAGAGATACGAAGATGCAGTGCGTGAGCGAGTTGAAAAGAGCGGTATAGTAATAGTCACGGCGAATATCCAATGGTAAGTTAATCCTATAAAATAAACCATTGTGTTTCAAGGATAAATTTCGTTTATTAGTAAACGGAATAAAATATTACGTCCAAGCAAAGTATGCTAACGAATTTATTAACAATAATAATTCTTAGTAATAAATTTCACATTTTTGGGAGCGATGGCGTAGAATCTATATCAAAAAATGACGACATATTAGACGATTTGAAGAGAAATTTCAAAGATTGCGTAAATTAATTAAAATTGAATTAATTAATTACTAGGAAGCATTCGGCAAAAATTCTATTATCGTGTAATACTCTACAAAGTTCTGACCTCGATCCCTTTCCTTATTGAGCATTTATGGGATGAGGTGTAAAGAAGATTAGGAACTACGAAAAAAGAAGCAAGGCACGAAACTCGTGAAATATGGCAGTCTATCGATGTAAATATTACATCAAAGATAGTCTCTTCAATGGAGAACCTTCTTAGTATAAAAACAAAAAAAAGACAAAATAAACATTTGACTGGGGATGCGTTTCTGAGCCATGATTTCAGTTCTAATAAAATCGTTCCATATCATTCCATACTCGAGTATCCGTTTCATATTACGCACAATTTCTGTCCTTTTAATATTAGTTCGATATTGGAAACTGTTCAAAAGTGTAAAAGTGGTCCTAGCCGGAGCGTAAATTTATGAGTATCCATAAAAATGCTTTTCTGTTCTAATCAGTTTTGAAGGAACGTGAAATTCGCCATTATTTGGCCACTTTTAGCGTTTCACGCGCCTAAATCTTACTCGAGAAATGCTTCACGAAACGGTGGAAACCGCATCAAAATACGTCCAATGGTTCTCGAGATAGCCTCAACGTGCAGACGCTTGCCGAGAACTTTATTTCGTACTATGTGCAGATAGATTCGTATAGAAGTTACGAGCCCTAGTATAGCAACCTTGCAAACGTACTCCTTTAATTGAAACGTGCTCGCGTGGCTCGAAGCTCTTAACAATATCCTTCGCCATTTAGTACGTTATTTGCGAAGAAATGCAAACCAACATGGCTAGTAAGTAAAATAACGCAGCAGACATTAGTACTAAAACGTGTTTGGTTACTCGTATGTATTTCCTCGAAGCTGCGAGTTTTCTGTAATCCGCGTATTATGCCGATTGAATATCTCGTTATTTATAAATGTACATTCATCCGTGCATGCAACTTTTCGAGGAAAATTTGACGAATTCCCGTGCGCCGAACTTCATCTCCTGAATATAAAATACGCATGTCTATTGGGGAAACGGTGCGCGCAAAAGTGTTGACATTTTGATATTCTTTGGACGAAACTTTTGCCAGTATCGTATTCTTTCGTTGCTTCTCTTGTTTAAGCTCGGTAGTAGTCGGTACGCATAATTATGCTTCTCTTAGGTTCTAGAGGAGCTTCGTATTCCCATAAATTATGTTTTTAGGCTTTCAAAAGTACGTTCCCGTTGGTTGAATACGATTTTTGTTACAAAACAGGAAACAAGTGACGCACCGCTTTAAAGTACAAGACGATTTTTTTAATACGTCGCAAAAGTCAAAATTCTCTGCAACTTTTTCCTATACGTATAACGATCTTTTTCTTTTTCTTTTAATTTGCGTCGCACGTTGTTTAGGCTGGGCATGATTGTACGTAGTATAAAGCATACTGACTCGGCTAACCAACGAACACGAGTACGCGCAGTACGTAATACATCGCGGCGGAAAAGTTGGTATTCCAGCGGGATAATGGCGCGATCTCTACACTGCACCGCCACAGTCAACGAAGAGTACCTTTTTTGAGAAAAAGATCGAGATTCTATAATGGCCAGCAAGGTCAGTCGACCCAAATATAATGGAAAATTGTTGGGGCGAGTGTGTGAAAATAGACGACGATTTCAGAATGTAAATGACATGAAAAATTGCATCGTCGGGGAATGGTGGAAAATAAGGCCAAAAGGGCGAGGAAAGTATTTGAGACGCTGCCAAAAGTAATGACGGCAGCCGTAGAAAATAAACTTGGTAAATTTTCACGTTTCCGTAGCGTCACCACTAACGTCCGGCTGAATTCTTGCCATATTTCTAATTTCGCAGGACAAAGTAATCGTTTTCGCTACAGAACTACATCGCGGCCCAAGCATGTAACGCAATCCTAAACGACGTTCGACGCGCACTAAACCAAAAATGTCAAAAATATTTTCACGAATATCTGGAAAACTAGGGCCGAGCGTGGGTAGGAAGAAGTTGCTCGAAATGTTGATTTCAACGAAACTCTAAAAAAATCCTCGAAATCGGCGAGCTGGCGTTGCTTTCAAGCAGCTACAGCTACGCATCGACTTTTTCATTACTAGCCAGTGGCATAATTTCCTGCGATAGTACAGCTCTTAATCGTTTCGCATTCTGTTCTCGAAAGGTCGAACGTTATTGCGGCTCATCGAAACATTTCTCGCGAAACGCATATTGCTTTTTCAAACGCTGTACCTTGATACTTTTTCAAACAGAATGTCTCTATGCAGCTTGCACGATCCTAATGACTTTATCGTTGGATTTACGACAAACGAAACAGGGGGATCGAAAAATCAAACTTTTGAAAATGGACTGGAAACGTCGGGACAAAATACGAGGAAGGCACGTCATGGAAACATTCAAGAATCCCAAAAAGTTGAACAAACGAATTATTCGTATTTTGACAGGACTGGAACGTGTTAAATGTATATCGGCGAAATATGTACGACTTACAAGCGTTATCGATAATCGGGCCACGTTACGCAAAGACCTATCGACCCTCGACGATTTCAATCTGTGTACACTTAATATTTCGTTTCTCCTTGCTGTTTTACAATGTTTTTAACAGCTTATTTAATAATGTCTCCATGGGAGTGACCTTATCTTTAACGATCCTTACCGTTTAAATGGTCATACAAATTTAAACGATTTACCGTGATGTCCCGTTTTCTGCAAATTTTGAAATTTTGCGTCCGACGTGGCTTTGCCATTTCGTCGTGGTACGAGCAACTTTCTTTCGATTCATTATTTCGGCAGACTTTAATCAGACTTAATCTCAAATAAGACTTTAGTCATTTTCCAATGTAACAGTTGTTTTATGGGTTGGTAATTTTTTACGAAATAAACGTTATGGGATCCGTCCAGCGCTTAATTAATTCTTCATCGTTTCGAAGTTTTCCAGGCTCCAGATCGGTAGATACGCAAGAAAATACAATAACAAAATGCTAACGCAACAAAACCAGCTGGCTGCTGAAACGAGCAAAACTGGGAGTAACCTTGGGGGGTTTGATTTTTATTTTTCAACAACGATGTAAGAATATACGAAATGTCCTGTTGGACGAATTGTAAAGTGCAAATAAAATAACAAAAAGGAAAAAGAACTAGGTTCCTTCAAAATACGACTTGATTCATACGCATACGGAAGAAGAATACGATTACAATCGACAAGTTCGATTCGCCTGTGTCTAATAAATTAGGGTTAGGTTAGGGCAACGCTGTTAACTCTGGATCAGAGAGATCGCGCCATTAAGCACGATCGATCGTCACAAAGGAAAGCTCCGACTTGGATTTTGTAGCCGGGAAACAAAGTCTCGCTGATCTAAAGAAACAATATCAACGAACAGGAATCGCTGCGAGCTGGCAATAAGAAGACAAAAAAGACCATAAGATTGGGAGGAGCAAGGTAGAGGTATGCAGAAGGATACACGAGAATTGCCGTGCTGCTGCAACAGCCAGCCGCGGAATGACGCGGACAGAGTGTAGCAATTTCGTGCAATACCGCTGGAATACCGGGCGTTTCGGGAATGCGGATCAGCATTTCCCTGGTTGGCCGCCTTGCTCGGCTACGGCTCGCTCCGCTCTTAACAGAAAATGAAGAAGGAAGAAGCGCAGACGGAAAGCAGCAAAAGTGAAAACAGAAGGAACATACAGTGCTGCGAATGATTATAAACTCAAATACATTCGTTGCCTTCTTTCTTCGATATATCCATAGAAGCACTGCCCACGCTCGGATATGTTCAGTGAAATTACCGCCTTTTAGCGACTGCAACAGAAGACAAGCCTCCTATTCGTACAACGACCGCCAAAAGCAAGTGGTTTCAAGATTTCGGAGTAGAGATTTTGTTGTCGTGGCAAGCATCGATCCTGACCTGAACTCGATTGAAAGCCCCCGCGGGGCAGAATATATTTTTAAATCATTTCTTTTTCAATTTTATTTTAAATCTTTCAAACTCTAAAAGAAGGAAACGTTTGTTTGTGTCATCTTTTGTACGCTGTTATGTGCGAAACTTGGTGAGTACATTTTACTGTTTAAAAACTGGTTAGAACCGCAACGCGCGAACCTGCTTGAAATCACTCGTTAACTGTTTGCTTTGCTTCTCCATCGTTCGATCCCGACACGAACATTTTCTAATATACATACGACTCGGCACTCGAAATAAACTAAAAATGTACAAAGTAACAATAAAACCAATCTGGCAGCAGCAATCAGCCATGCGAACAAACCAGAGTTGTTAGAAGCAGAAATTCTCGAAACAATAGTCAACGCGACTAGACAACGAGTATATGCGATACGAGAATATACGCGAGGACCTAAAAATTCCAACGGTCAAGGAAGATATCGGTAGATGCGCAAGAAAATACAACGAAGAAGCGCCCCACTGACCTCGATACAGGACCTCGATACAGAAATGGAATAAACAATCTGGAAGATGGAACTCGGGGTAACCATCCACGTGTTATTTTTCACAATCATATAAGAGTTTATGAAATGCACCGTTGGACAAATTGTAGAAAACGATGTTGCGTACTTTACAATGCAAACCCAGTAAAGAGGCCAACTAACGCAAGATTGGTAGGAACAGATCCCCACCTCGCCAACACCACCACAGAGACAAGAACACCCTTGGACAGGACTCAGGGTAGGGCCCAAGTGCCAAGGGAGAAAGGAGGTCTGTCGAGAGTTTTCAACTAGTCAAATAACATTTGACTGAAACAGTTGTCACACAGTTCTCGCTCTATCTGGCTATCCGCAACCTAACGTAGTGCTACATACTTATAGCGGTACCGCATACTTGTATGTTCTTTGGCATCGCCAGAATACCGTGAATTAACCAGATAAACATTACACGTATCTTCGTCGTTGCTCTACCTTCAACCTGAACGTCAACGTCGTTCGCGGTGAGCGATATCGATCGATCGGCTGAAACTGACCGGTCGCCATCTAGCCAAAGATCGCAATAACGTAATACTCGTTAAATCGTTTACGGGTTCTACGTTTCTTTTACTGCCAAGTCAAATTTTGCGAATACATTGAACTACGTTGAATTATGCTCTGCTATCTGATCGTCGGTACTCTTTGCAATACCACGAACATTTCGAAATAAGAAGATGTTTCGTCGTCGCCTTTCCCTTTTTAATTATCGTTGAAATAAACCCGTTGGCCACGAGTAAACTTTTTACGCGCAAACTTCGTTGACCGGGTTAACTCGTATTTGCATACTTGCATTTGCACTTTCCTATCCGAAACATCGGAACGAGTTTCGCGTCGTGTTCGACGATACTCTATCGTATTGTACAATCTACGATTCTACAGTAAACCGATATGCTCCTCTGTCTTCTTATTTCGCGCTCGTTTCTATTCTTCTGTTTATTACTATCGCCAAATCGGTATCTACGGTACTTTTGTCTCGTCCGCTTGGTTCTTTTCCTATAAAGTCGGAAAATTTTCAAAACCGAGACGAAGAATGGACAGAAAACGAGATTTCACCGACCTTGCGACAGGATTATGTAAGCGTTTCTGCCGCGACTGTCGAATTCACTGATTAACTATAGGGGCAATTAGATCTTTCCGCGAGAAAGTAGCCGGTCAACAAAACGTTGCTATTTAGCTATCGTACCGGCGCTGTAATTCCTTATACATCTTTCTGCATTGTGTACATGTACAGCGCGTAACTTGTAAAAAACTGTCCATATGGTTGAATCATAAGCTGCAAATTCTCCATTTCCGCGATATGGAAATAAACGCTTGGAAAATGTGCTACGAACGATGGGACACTAATTTACCTTCTCTCTTACCCTTGCAATTTCTCCTTCTGCGTTGTTTCCTATTTTTTCGCTGTCTACGTCACTGAGCCTGCTTTCCTTCCAACAGTGTATACACGTACACGTACACGTACACACACACACACACACACACACACACACACACACACACACACACATAATAATAGATACGCGTACCTGTATTACAACGTGTAAGGCACGAAGCGATCCCTCGTGAAAAAATATGAAGAAAATGTACAATAACATTTTTGCATACGACGCTTCGTTGTCGAGGAAATCGAGCATGGCTAATCTACGTGCGAAAATAAATCGAAAATGTGAAACAACATTTTCTCACAAGACGCCCCGCCCCGTCTCCGGGAAAAATAAATTTCGAAATTTATCATGCGCGTATATCGGGCCAATTCTTGATCGAACCTGTTAAGAGCTGTCTTTTTTTTCTGCTCGTCGTCTACTCGTAGCCTATAGCAGCCTACTCGTATTATAGCAATGCGATACATTGCGGATATGTGTCGACGTGTATATGCACGTACAGGGTGACAAGAAAATAGCTGGCCAAACTTTGATATGGCATTTCATCGTTCCGAAAGAAGAAAAAAGGTCGCATAAACGTAGGTCCTGAGATGTTTCGTTTACGACGCGTCGATGAAGTTGCAGAGCTAAGCGCGAGACGGGCAGCGTTTGAAACGCAAAATGTCTCTTGCGATGGAACACGGCACAAATACGATTGCGACTTATCAGTCGCATTTGTTAATCTCTGGTCAACGATACTTGCAACAGCGCATTCGCACGCCACGTTCCAAAGCGTCGAGGTTATTTTTAGATATTAGAACGTGGCGGAGCGTACGTATAAATTGTAAAGCAAAAAATGTATTAAAACCAAGGTAAGAGATAGATATAAGAACAGAGGGACAAACCAGGTAAGAAGATTAGTAAAGTAAGTTCAGTTAGGCGAAGGGAGGAAGCAATAAGATAAACTATTGTAGAATAGTAAGACTGATAAAAATGTAAGCGAGCAAGCAATGTAAAGCCAGAAGTCCGTCCAAAGCCGAAAGGCACGGACTAAGTAGCAACGAATAAACTAAATAAAATATTTAAAACTCAAGGGTAAATTTTAAGAATAAGTACGAATTCGCACTATGACAATCGCTTTCGATCGTTCGTAAGATACTCTGATACTATAGGAATCGATTTTCTTGCAACCTATCCAACTTTCCCTATGCTTCTTTTCACCTGTGGGGCGATCCTTGCTCAAGGCGGCGGTGAAGTTTTCGTCTTTTACAATGTTTTGATCCCCTCGTTGTTGGCAACTTGACGGTTACCGGTAGACGGTGTCCGTCCGTCTCATCCAGGATTCAAACCGTCGCGTGCCTCTACAGCCAAGATCGCCTCGGTTATTAAGAAAAAACAAATCAGACGTAGAGTTTTTCTTTCAAAGTGCTAACCACTTGAGCGCAAAGCATCCGTCTCTTTTCACGGACGCTATTTCGATAAGCAACATCTACGAAAATCCAGACGACAATCCACCAGCTATCGATCGATCTCGAGGGCAGCGTCAGTTTTACGAAAGTATGTTTAAAAAGCGATATACTCACAAAGGAAGTCGACGTAGCAAGATCGTCACAGGATGGCAGACATTTGGAAATTTTCGTACGTGTCCCATGTCGACGATGCTGCGCTGGAACGCGTTACCCAGCAAATTAACCTTGCGTAATTGATTCACAAGCTAGGAGAGTAGCGACGACACCAAGAACCGTACTCTTTACCGCATTACCTCGGACGGCCGAGACGGGATTTACGAACGTTTACTCTTTGCAACGAAACATCTGACGCGGGACCTTCTCCCTGCGAATACCATCGGCCGTGACACACCTTTGCTCCGCGTTTGATGGCGATGAGCCGAAGATGCGAACGATTCCAAGTCGCGGACGAGCCGAGACTGAACGTTTCGAGACTGACTATTTGTTCGAAACCGAAGGTTCAATGACTCGAACGAGACTGACTCGCGTTGGACTCGACCGGGCGCCCAACGAGGTTTCGAAATACGCAAGAAAACGACCAATCAGCATGGTCGCTGGCAAGGCGTCGTCCTCTGCCTCTCCGTGCGCTCGAAGCGCGGAGCATCCTTTGCGGGAAGCGCGCAAACTTTCCCACTAACGCCAAACGTACCTATTCCTACCGGAACCGATCGTTTGCGATCGTCAATCACATATTCCCATTTCTACGTGTAATTCTCACCTTCCGATTCGCTCGCTCTCCAAACTAGAGTTTCGTCTGCCTGCTTCTCGATGACTTTCTCACTGGACGCGTGCACGTGTTCCGCGATACGAACCAAAACAGAGTACAAAGCCAACAAACACAAAGAATAATTCGTTTTTAAACACTTTGCTTGGCCGATATATACGGCCTGGCATTATCGGACACTTTGTTCGACACCGTCGAACGTTTCTAAAGTACTCCGCCGTGAGCGAGTGCTTTCTTCGTTCTTGGAAACCAAAGTTTGACCATTTACGCTCTCATCACCCGGTATACACAAAGGATGTAATTATTTAATGTTTTTGCAGGCGACAAGGTTTCAGACGTTTCAAAGTCACCTTCGCTCTTGCTAATTGCCCGTCCTACTTTTTCACCGCTGGTGTAACAGAGCGCGCGAACACGGTTTCAACGACACCGAATACAAGGTCGTTTGGCGATAAATAAAAATAGGTTTCTGTTTATGTGGAATCGGCAGGTGGTCCGAGCCCGTGTATTCTTATCACCTCTGGATCGATCGTGGCGCGCGTCGGTAGGAAACACAACACGCTAAAAAATGTAAATAACGATCGACATTGCCGAAACACTTTACTATGAAAACGAGTACGTAGATAAGCTGCACGCGTATGGAAAGGCGCTGTATATGTAAAATTACATATGGATACGTAAAAAAAATTAAGAAACGGCGAAAGCTCGAACACGGGAAATTCTAAAGATCTACTTTGCGTAGATCGTGGACGACAACTGTTCCGCCGAAACGATCGTGTTCCGGATTGTTCGAAATACGGAAAATGTCACGTTAAAACGTTTGTTCGAAATGTTAAGAAAAGAATCTCTTCTTGCTGCGTGTAATCTAACGTTCGTTTCTGCAATTGCCGGATCTAAAAGTAGCTGCTGCGATTTCTAGGTTTCCTATTTCTCGAAGAGCGACGTCAAGCAATCGTCAAATAAGCGCGTATTACGCCGTAGCAGCATTTTTTCATTGAAAAAGTGCATCCATCTACGCAGATTAAGCGGTATATTTAATTGCATCGTTTGTCGATAAAGTAGGTCGTCTGAAAACTTTAAAATAATCAAACGTCGTTCAAGCCGCGTCGTATCGTCGATAATTGCACGGATCAGATTTCAAAAGTCGCGTCACCCTTTGTCAAGGGCGTCTCTCTGCATCTCTGAAACTAACGGACGTTGAGAATAGCAACAGCGTAGCGCGTACTCTTACCACTACACGAGTCGCGCGCCATACGCGAGCCGTTGTCGGAACTGTAATTATTATACGATGATCGAGAACAGCGATAACGGCTCGATTGTCAACAACTTTAAATTTGTCGTCGCGATAACGTAATGATAATACGTTCTCCGTGCGATAAGAAGAAGCGAGCCTCGAGTTTTTGCTCCGGTTTCGAGTCCGCATCGTTTGACCGACACGGAATTGGCCGAGATTGTTTTCGACCGAGAACAACAAGGATCGATAATATTTACACAATTTCTACTGATTTTATGACGCTGCATAGAGATATAGTTCACAACAATAGCAATGCCACCGCTTCTTTTTTCACATTTCCTTTTATAATTCTCGAAAGCGAATTCTACAATTAGAAGAAATTGTTTGAAAAATTGAAATTCCACTATTTTGCTCGAGTTTTAAGTACACGTGGCAAAGCGTGCTTTCATAATACGCTGTAACGTTCTTACAAACATACAAATTGATGGCATTATTTTGACACTTTCTCAAATGTCCTTTATCGAGACATCGGATCAAAACTGCGATCTCGTTTTTCCAGGTTGACATTGTGCCAATTTTCAAAGCATACGCAACGACCAACGGTCAACCAAACCAACCAAACTATCGGTCAAGAACCTATTTCATAAAGTTTTAATTATTTCGTTTCCGACAGTTGATCGGTTAGCAGCTAATCGGCTTAACCGTCAGCTAATCGATCAAGTTTGCGCACTGCAATTGATTCTAGCTTAATCCTATCAATACGCTTGAAACCCGACGCTTTTTCTCGTTAAAATTATGTAATGACCCAGTTACTGACCTTTACGTCCCATTCGTGCACGATACACCGTGTCATAAATTAGTCCCATCTCTGAGAAACAATTTCGTTTTCCTACCAACTTTCATGCCAACGTTTAAAGCGAAACGTAAAGTACGACGAGTTTCCCTTACATCGGCACTGTTTCGCCCCAAGGAACGACAATTTTCAGAATTTTCATAGATCGTTTCATGACACGCGCATTCAAAGACAAAGAGGCTACTTTCAAGTCAATATCTTGCCATTCGGAATGATTCCTTCCAACGATCCAACACTTAACCGCAATGCCGTTTCGAGATGTTCAAAGTTGGAATTTCTTCTTCATAGAATATTTCTTGTTCGTTTAAACCGATGCTGCGCAAACTTTATTTTCAACGTAGAATAAAATGACATCAAGAAGAACGGTTATTTTATTTCCAGCGAAAACGGAAAATACTTTAAAAGAGCGCTCTTTTTCCCAAATATCGGGTTTCCCCGTTACGTTATAATGATTACAGCGACGAGAGTAATTACATACGGTTAGTCTCATTAATATTCCGTCACGCTTTGAAACAGGATAACCTTTTTAAAATTAGACTAAACGATTTGAGTTCTTTTTCTTTTTTTTTTTTTTTTTGTAAGTTAGAAGAATCGGTTCACCAGATAATGAAAAAAAAAAAAAAATGTCAAATTGCAATTGATCAGAAACGCGAAGAAACTAGTAAAAGTCACTTTTCATCGTCTTTTTTCTCCGAGCCTGTAATGAAAATTTCGCGTTTCTCGAGAAACGTCCTTTTCCCGTTTACCCTTTTTTGTGTCTAACGAGGAAAGTTCTGAAAAATTAAAAAACATTTTGAAACTTTACACAGACGTAGTCACTCGCCGAAAGAAATCATCGCGAACGTTTCGGAAGGTATACAAGACAGAGGAGAAAAGTTCGATCAAAAGTCGTAACGTTTTTTACAGTCTACGTCCGAGACGTAAAAAATTACAAAAACGTTACAAGCTTTTTATTCTGCCGACACGCGTCTTGGTCTTGGAACCACTCTTTACAAACACATAACTGGGCTTGAGACTAGACAAATTTTAGTTTAGAACGCTTTTCCCACGAAATATCTCGAGAAACGTTCGCAGCACCGCTCTGAACAGCTGCTCGATCGTTTTTTATTTTCCAGGGCCATCGTATTGTCAATAAACGCGATCACTTGGCGAGGGTCATTAGCGACACGTAACGGTCCGATCGGTCAAGAACGACCCGGAGGAATTTCCGCGACCATTAGCTAATCGTTTCGAGGCCTCGGATTCATCCGCCAAAGGCGCTCTTGGGACACACAGGAGGCTATGAGCGACATTGTTGCCATTATTCAGGGGCACAGCCCAACGATACGTCTTGCGTTACAATTATCGTTGGACGTGAACGCGTCTCGTGCAAAAACAGTCGAAAGAGATGAAAAGTACATCGCATGTACCTACATCGTGCACGGACAAGGTGAGTTACGTTACGTCACGTTACAAAGGGCGAGCTATCGAATAAGGGTACGTTCGGTGCTGCGTAGAATCCAACTTGACTGACAAGATCGGGACAGTTTGCCGGGCCGTTAGTAATCTGGTAAAGGCAGGATAAATCGTGGTTGCAACTATTGGCTGCGAATGTCGGAAAAATTTGCGTTCTCTAGCGACTACGGTGCGCGAGTTGTTTCGATGGTTTTAATCGTTGGAAAGATCCTTGACGAATTTGGGGGATTTTAAAAGTTTGTTGGTAATAAACCGGTGACGATCAGCAAAGTCAAACGCAGAGTCGAGTTTCATCGACGAGCCCAATTTGCACGAGCTCAAAGTACGCTTTCGACTTTCTTTTTATCGTACTCTTTTGAATATTTTTGAGATCGTCCGCTAAAGAGGCACGCGGATTTTTCAGGCCAGAGTCGTTCGATCGTCTCATCGGTTGCAGGCAATCGGAATCGTACGAATCGTCTCGACAGTCGCAGACGGTACGCATCCCGCCATTCGCAGAGATTTCCCACGTTGGCCGTTTGAAAGTCAAGCCATCTTTTGAAACATTGTTCAAGCAGCCTTATCTTATAGAGCGTACGTTGGGATAACCAACGACGAAGAAGACGCAAACTATTAAAACGTAGCAGAATAACGATCCATCGCAGCTAGGGAAGGGGCGTTGTGGTGTCCGATCATTTTGCGTAAACTCTACTGCGGTCTCACTCGCGAGACGGTTTTTATTGCTATTCGAAAACGTGTATCAACCAGCTTATTCTTTCTCTTTGTTTTCGTCCTGAAAATCTGGTGCTAAGGCTGATCCGTTCCGAATAAGAGGAAAACCTTCTTTCGATCGCCACTTTGATCGCCATTCGCAACGTTAAAAACGCGAGGATATTACGACAGAGTAGCGAGTCTTAAACGCCACTGTAGAGATTATTTTCCTACTTAAATGCTTCGTAGATTCCTTCCACGCGCAACTTACATTCGCCACTCGCGCGTAATCCTACGTTGAATTTCGTTGACTCGTAAGACACGGACATTTTGATAAAAATCCTGGTAACGTCTACTTACTTGGTTTTTCCACGGCTCGATACCAACGTCTCTGTTGAGTTTTCGAGTTTGCCTTACACTCCGGTCCACTTTTGTTTATAAATATCCGTGCGACATTTGAAAGTAGAATTTGAAAGATGCAATGAAACGAAATAAATTTAACGTTTTAACGTTAATGCAAAGTTATCGATGGAGAAAGGAAGGCGCGACCACGATATATAATACTTTCTTCAATGTTAGGTTTGCGCTTGGATATCGATTAATTTAATCCTGCTATGTACTAATTGCGTATTAGTGATTATAACGATTTAATTTAACGATAATAACAACGATAATTGAACAACTAGTAATAATTTACGAGTACATGGCCGAATCACGTTCAAACAAATTGGCAGACGTGGTCGTTTGGAGGATCGAACAAATGACTATTTTAATTCATAAATATACAGCTCGTATTCGAGTAGTATGGACATACTCCGTTTTTGAGACACACGGTCCGACCCGAGAAACCGTCGAAACGTTAAAAATCGTGTCCGTATAATGTCTCGTTCGTGAAAGGGACGTTTTCTTACCTAAAGATCACTGTTTAGAAATCTGAAATTTCGTTATTTTCCCTGTCGATGAATTCACGCGTCAAACGCCTGTGACGACATTTGTCAAGCGCGTTGCGTGACTGTGCCGTGCGTTGTCTGGATGGACCACGTCGACGATATTTAATGCATATAAATACGAGGCGATATCTGAGCGAACCTTGCGGTATAAATTTCGCAAATGTCGCTCGTTTCGTTTCGAGATTAAGTACAAAGTTTGGTACGCAAGCTGTTCGCGTCACCTTCGGTCGGACCATTCACCGTTCCTCTGGCGCCATCGATAATCCAACAAGAGGACGTTCGAAATGAAAATTAATCGGCCTCGACTTGGCCGCAAACAGCTTTCTCAATAAAGAGTCAAAGTCGCGTTGATTTTTGCGAATGGCGCTGCGTGTCTTCTTCTGCCAGCTGCCTTATGTCCCAATGATCAGAAACGTTAGCGTGGAAAATTACTTTATTTGAGCCGAATTACGCATTAAACTGGCAAGCAAATTCAACGACAACGACCACGCGTGTGCCATCATTACGAACAACTGCGACACATTAGACAGTATGCGCTATTTATAACATAATTTACCATGGATTTAATTCGTTTCGTTTCCCACATGGACGTTTCCCATTCTTGAGCCATTGATTTGCCAAGATCACAGTCTAGCAGGCTGAATTCGTCCTAGCTACGAGCTTACCGAGTTAAAAGTACACAGTGGGAAAGTCTAATCAAGGCCGCTCAACTTTTTGTTTCAAACATCTCTTTGCCAGCGTTCAAGCGTTCTCGAAGCCATTGAGACTTGTTTGGCACTGAATCGATTCGAAGGGCCTCTCAGACTCGTAGCCTTTCTAGAACACGCCTTGTACAGATGGTGCAGGCCAGACTCTGTTGGACTCGTACTCGTTGCTGAATTTGGATAACCTCGACAGTTGGATTGTCACACCCTGTGCAAAGTGCAGCCAGTTTTGTTGGAGAAAATACGGAAATATCGTAAAACAACTCGTTCATTTCCATACATTTATCCAAAATCGCTAGATTGGCTCGGCCTCCTGTATGTCTGCGCGTATCCTTGGAACGATTGGAACAATTGGAACGATTGGAACGATTGGAACAATTGGAACAATTGGAAGTTTATGATTCGGCAGTTTGTGATTCTTTATTCCGTTTGGGCGAGCACTGGCACCGTCCGTAATTTCCAACTGTCGGCGTTTCGAACGTCTCTCGCGAACTATGACGCGCTTGGAATTCATCTCAAAATGACAGATCGGAGAGTTTCGATTTTGTTGGCATCCGACTTGACAGACATGCCCCAAATCCACAGTCCGCGCGTCTGGACAGGTTTCGTCGCGTCCTTGCAGCTTTGTAATTTATTTTTTCTTCGACACGTGTCTCCGGTTTATCCAATTATTACTCTTTTGATCGTGCAAGCTCGCTCTGCGAGCTGGCTTTTATTTTAATTTTGCTTTCGTCTTGTACATTTATCGCTGCACCGACGATTGAGGATCGTTGGTTTGGCAAATGCCGACGCCAGCATTGCTCGACTTCAATATGGTTCGACTTCAATATGCCATATAAAACGCCAATATACTACGGACGGATGAAAAACAGCCGCTTTTAAAGCGAGATTAATTCAACGAACTAATGCTCGCGAAAGAGCGGAATCATAATCACGAATGCATATGTATAGCTGGATGAAGTACGTTTTTCATACTTGAAGAAACAGGATCGTTATTCTTACTTAACAAGACGTTGCGATTTAACGCAGAACGTATGTTCCACCTACTTGCGCCGATTTAGTCTCGTCCGCTTTATTCCCACCGACGTCGTCCGCATATTTTGGTCGCTCGAGTCCATTTTCAGGCTTCCGTGTTTCAAAAGGTTCTCCGAAATTCTCCAACTCCTACGAGTTTCTGAAATATCGTCCGATAGTTTTCGTTGCTACGCGCTGCTCTAATTTCGTCGGACAGGGCAAGATTTAAAGAAAAGCACGGAGGAGATGAAAAATTGCTTGAAATTGCTGGTCCACGATGACCCGGCATGCAGATGAAGGGCCGAGTGCTTTCCGAGCGCGTACTCGCTTTTAACACTAATACAAGAATAACAGAAGAGAGACGAGTATCTGCAGTCTCCGGCAATCCGGTGATTCTTGTTGTTGGAAACGCGCCGAGTACGGAGAATTAAGAAACGCGATGGTATAACAATTACACGTCCGATATAGCTGACATTGTTCCACGTTTAGGAAGAAAGTTCTGGCCGGGGTCGGTCCGATGGGATACGCGGACAGACGACATAGTCGAGATTCCAGGAAAGCAGCATCGTTCGTCCACGGCGGACGCTGCCGTCGAGAACGAAAGAAGACGAGGACGATCTACCGAGGGATGCCGAGAAGAACGATCGGCTCCGCTGATTCGCCATCCGCGAGGCAAAGCGCTCAGCGAATGTTCGACTTGCGAGAACGAGTGACGCGGGAAACGCCGCTTCGATCCTCGTGCCTCGAAACGCGATACAACGAAGAACGAGGTTCACGACGGAAGGAATCTGCCGAAACGATCCACCTTCGATGGTCCTCGAACGAAAATACCGAGCCGAGACGAAGATATCAAAAGACCTTTTCATCCCGCCATGGGGTTTAATCTATCACATTAGCATATATTACTATCTATTGCCACACTGTCGGATGACGATCAAAGAAAGACCAGAGAGTGACAAGTAAAATAATTAAAGAAATTGATAAATCGATCGATTTTGTCCAACATGTACGAGAAAATGGCACAGACGTGGTATCGTTTGATTCTGATATACACATTCGAAATCCCTTAAATATGCTTTCGAAATTGCCGAAATAATTTACGACGAAAAGGGCAGTAAAACTCTAGCACAAAGTAAAAATGAACAAAATTGGGGCCAAAAATAACACGTTAAATTACAAACGGTTAAAGGCTAGAGACTAGAGAGTGACAAGTAAAATGTGTAAATTAAAGAAACTAAGAAAGGTGGTTTCTATCGAAAAATGTACAAGAATGTAATAGTAATATAAAGGAAAACCTGTATACGTTGAGCCCACGCGGTAATCGTATAATAGGGTATCGCTGTGAAACGAAACAAACCTGACGAGCTCGTATTAGCTTGGTCGCGCGGTGTTCAGAATTTTAATACCTTCAAAGACTCTCTCCTCTGATTACGTAAATCTCCAACTCACCGTTTCGGTCAAACGTTCTTCCATTTTTACCTTGCAATCATCGGAGAAAAGCTCGGCCAAGAGAAGCCTGATACTTTGCATCTTTTTACGAGTTTCTAAAATCATCTGCAGCGTTTCGTAGAGTATCATTTGGACGAGAATCACCGTGAAATCAGCCATTTCGGAAGAACGTTACGTTCTTGTAAGGCACGCTCATCCTTGGAATACTAACGTAGTATCATAGAAGCGTAAGAAAAATTCTTCTGACGTATTACAACGTTCTCCCGGCACTAGCATCGCCGTTAGGTGCCCGTCTTCTCTTTTCAGCGATTTAGAGCTGGTGAGAAATAATCTCTATGTAATTACCGATTTTTAACGTAGCGTATCTCGTATTTATGGTAATCGGACGTACTACGCGTTTGTTATAATTTCCGCAAAGTGGCTCTCACCGCGCCTCTCTTTGTGCCTCTGAGCGCGAAAGCGTGTGGATTTTACGTTTAAGCGGCTCGCAGGCAGAACTCAAAGATCGTTTGACAAAATTACAGAGCGTAACTTTCTACTTGTTCAAATTTTAATACGGAAGGAAATATTCGAATCTACGCATTAACATACTGCGTAAGATCGATGCTTGATTAAACTTATTTAGTTAATAACATCGTACAGCTGTCTTAAATCGATACGAGATACTATATTTCGGTGGAACGACTTTTCTCGACCTAACCTACATAAAGCGTTTATAGAAATAGAAATTGCTATCGCCGAAACTATCGAACGAAGCAACGAAAATAATACTACTCCTTTCTTCTCCAACTTTAGCAACTTTGACTTGCTTTCAACGCATGTTTATGTCCTCTTGACGCTACAATACTCGTAGCAAAATACTATTGTCCTTGCTAAGGTGTTTACAGATGTTTACGTATAAAGCCTTTGGGTTTTAATAACCTAACCCTAACCCTAACCCAAGTTTTTCATCGTCCGTCTCTCAGTCGTCGAATCGATTAATTCCACGAGTCCGCAGGAGATTCGAAAGGACGTAAATAATTTTTCATGCATATCGAGTTCCATGTCCGCTGTATTTTACAACGCGAAAGCTACGAATATGTCACTGTGCAAAATTTGTTCGCTCGTAAATCGCCAGGAGACTTTAGAAAACTTTGTTTTCCAACGTCGTGTCTTTTCTCCGATTCTTCTTTACGGGCTTTATCCGTTTGTCATTTACGAACATTTACAACGTTGTCACTTAATTCGACAATTGGAACCTTTATCCCCCGATACAGTCGATATTCTTAAAGCGAGTTTTCAAATCTGTTGGAATCGTGCGACGAAACAGATACAAGGTTGGGTCGATCAGGACCGAGAAAGAAACTTTATGAGACGAAAATTTACATCGAGAGTCGGTATTCGTTGGAACCTTTCCAGATGGTGTGACAAAAGTGCGAAATGGCAAAGTATTTTCAACTACGTAGGTAGCAGTAATTGCCGAAATACCGAAACACCGGCGAACGTGATGGGTTTTTTGGCGAGAAATTGGAGAAAGTTGTAAAGAAAACGATATGGAAAACTGCCAAAGTTTTGTAAGAGATCGAGTATCGACACGGTATCGAAGCAAAAAATATAATATATTAAATATATTCCAATTAATGTTGTAACATCGGACGATGTTTTTCCGCCTACGCGCCAATTATTTCGGATAAACAACGCGAAGCCACGACGCGAAGTGGAAAATCCTGGAAAGGCCGTTGCCATGCATTGTAATGCAAATTGCGACACGTAAAAACTCGTACAGAACAAAATTACCGATATTTTGTCAACGTACGTGTAACATGCGCGTGATGTGTGCGTACGTCATACATAATTTAACATACAGCCCGTATAAATATATCTCGCATACTTGCATCATACATGCCGCGAAAATATTCCCAGTCTATTTCAGCATTTCCTTTCTCATTCGAATAAAACGATTTCCTTCGTTCGCAAACATTCGTGCGTGTGTTTTACGCGTAATTGCCAAAAGAAAGAAAGGGTTTCAAGAATTGGCTTTTGACTTTCGCATCGCTGGCGAGTAGCTGCGACACCAGATCGTCGCCAGATAAACTTTCCAGACTGTAATTTCGCTTTCGTTTAGGTCAAGTGCAGCTACAAATTGGAGATTACAAGCGTTCGTCGCTGCTAAACACCACGCAACGATAAACTCTGCTTTATTTACCATGGCCTACTCCAAGAAGCTCGAGCGTCCTGCCACTCCGCCATAGGATAGATACGCCACAGGATACTCCTTGGGCCGTTTAACGCGGCAAAATCAACACGGGGCTGTCTGATGCAATAAAAGCACAAACCCGATAACGAGGATGCGCGAACAACCAAACTATACCGACGCATCCGAAACGGGAAGAAACGCCAGCCTCGCAGCGGCCATTCCCAAAACGTGTTTCGGTATTAACGTCAAACGTATTCGAGGCACAGGTCGAACGCGTTAGGCTGAGACGCTGCTGAAACCCGTTACGGAAGAGCGATAGGGACGACTGAGAGCCAGCAACAGCCCTGTTAGAAGCAACATAGCCGAATTATGCACCGGTTATTCAGCCGATTATTAGTTTTTTCCCAAACACGAGATACGCAGCGGTCGTTTTATTCTCGTTTCTTTCCACGAGTCATTTTCCCTTCCTGGCCCGTGTCAACTCTTCGAGGGGCATCGTTTTCTCGTTCCGCGCACAACAATGCGCTTCTTTATTCGACCAGCGCGAAAATATCGCACGTCGTTCCGGCGATGCTGCTTCCCGAGCAGAGGCGCAACACCGGAAATTGTTGAATGCTACAACCAAACAAAATCTCGTACAGTACCCGTACCAGAGCCAAATAAACACACCCGTAACATTTCATATCACGCGTCTATCGCGAGACACTCGTCCGAGATCTCATTCTTCGAGCATTCTCTCTCAAGGGCTTGTCTCGATAAGAAGTCGCCTACAATCTGGCGGGGATCTTTGATTTTTCGAAACTGTGATACGTGGAAAACGATTCTTTTACTATTACGTTATTAGGTAATTCCTGATAACGTAATCCCGTAATCCAGGAATAAAGAGAAAACGGCCAAGGAAAAATGTAATACTTATTGACGATATATATCGACGACAAAAACGCAACGAATAAAAGCAACGGAATTTAGTAATCTGCTTCTTTCGAACGCAAACTCGTCCTTGGATTGGCACTAGGTTTTCACGATTAATTCCGAAGGAAGATCGAGCGTACTTGTAATTGTTTGTTATTAATGTGTCGATGTTTCTAACGTAATATGGCGATATTACTCTTGAGACGTTACTGTCGACCGAGCTCCACCGACGCTCCACCGAATTTACTTTCCAAAGAAGGATCACGACGAAGACTGCCGTCTAATAACGAGACAAAATTTCGGCAGACTACCGTACGCTCAAACTCGCGCAAATATTTCATTATTCCTCGCTGTTGACCACGCAAATTTCTAATATTTCCAGTCGCTGTAATTCTCGTTATTTTATAACGTTCGTTATTATTCGCATTTGACGTACGAATTTCTTCTCGTTTAATGCACTCGCGGACCTATCGCTAAAATATGCGATCAAAGCATATAACGCACCAAGTAACGTAGCTCTACCATCCCTTGCTTCAGAATCCGTGGCAAAGTGGACCAAACTCTGGGGCCGTTTGCTAGTACGTTGCTGTCTTTCTCCCTTTTGCGTCGAATTAAAAACGTAAAATATTCGCGATTGTCCGAACAAACGACAAATGCCGCGCCTCGCCGCCCATTTATTGGAATTATCAGCCTTGCAATTTCTTTCGTGCGCCGTATACGTTGTAATCTGAAAGGTTTTCGCGCGCTTATCGCGCAGCACCGGCCAATCAGTCGTCGACCGGTGCAGACCAAATTGCTTTCGTCCGAAAGTTTAATCCGTTGGCGACTGAAATTAAATTAGAAAATGTTCGTTTAATCTTTTCTCTAGCTGTCCCCGCGGAAAAATGTCCGAAATTCCAAAGCAGAGGAGAGCAGAATGGCGAATAAAGCTACTTATTGGAAGCAGAACGAGCCAAAGACAGGCTGGTGCGGCTTGCGAAAACCAGTGTCAAGGCTGAATTACGCGTTGAACGCCGAGGCCAAGGAAACGTTGATTATCTCGCCCGTGATACAGGCAAAACTGAAATTTCGATAGCAGCGCGTATCGACATTGTCAAACAATCCACCGATCAAACACTTGGTCCTTTTCGCTTTCCGCAGATCGCAACATTCTCGTCCTTGTTGAAGCGGTTATCGCTTCTAGGAAAACTCTAGCCATAGCCATCTTGCAACACGCCTTGTCCCTGCAGCGGCCTATAGACAACAGACCGTATTCGCACTTTTGTTTTAAACATACCTTCTATCTTACAATTTGTCCAAAAATACAACAATAATCCAAAAACAACCTCACCGGTTCTTGCAAATAATCGATTCTTAGACTTCGAGTTTCACCGACTCGAGCGCAAAGTTTAAGAAACTGTCGGTCTCGTGCTTTCCTGCAGACCAACGGTACATTTCATTGCCTTAAATACGGACGATTGTTATTTGAAAGAGGAAAGATGACACGCGTCGTTCAGTTGCGAGCTTCGCGGTCCATCGTGTTCAGAGTCGTCGGTTTCCGCGACACGGCAAACTCCGCACAGACCCGAAAATCAGTTTGGTCGCCGAGGAAACTGTCCGCTTGAGTGACAAATACAAAACCAGATCAGGCAATCATCCTATTAACGACTTTGCCAAGAAGCTCTATACACTCGGGCCACCCAGCTCTAATCCCTCGGCTACTAATCATCCTCTCCAGCAATGACGAAAGGATGCCTCTGCACTAACGAATCCACCGCGTTTAAAATCGTCGCGCGTACAGAAAGAAGCTGCTGTCCGATCAAGAGAAAGAAAGCATTCGCCTGTTATGTTTGGAGCCACCCGTTGAAGAGATTTGCCAAACGTCCCTGTCGAATAAATTGCAAAGCCGGTTGGAGCAAAAGAGAGAATCGTAAGTGTGTCTTTGAATAACGCAAACGCGGTGTAAAATAAAACATTTATAAAGGTGCGACGATAGAGGCGTTGGTGCGTTGAAAACCTGTCGCATGGTACACTTTGCTGTGTAAAAACCGCGAGGGCCGTATACGGTTTGAACGAAAATGCGGCGAACGGCTGGCGGTTGTTTATCGGTGGCTAATGACGCGCTGTTTAGCTCGGGCTTTACTCATTTTCGGCGCACCACCATCTGCCTGTGCACCCGTTTCTCTTTGTCGCCGCTAGACGCGAATTTTCGTGTCGCTACACTCTTGCGGTCAATCGAAACGCTATCGAATTACTGCTCGCGTACTCTGATTGCTACGATTCAAGCGCGCCGTTGCCTCGTTTTGTTAATACCAGACGTGTATTTTCGCACTCTTTAAAACGTCGCAATTCTTGCAGCGGTTTCAATTCCTTTCGGGCCCGCACGAGGCCAAGTAAGAGAAATAATCTGCAGACTATCGATCCGCTACTTTTCTATTATTGCGTGTTTCTTAAATCAATGACGAATTGTTATTATTCTTAAATCAACGACGTATCATCTTGCTCTCGGAGAACAATTCAATTTAAACGTGTGATTATTGCAACCGCGTAAAGCGAGAGTAAATCTCGAACGTTCGATCAAAGATTTTGACGCGACGCGGTGTGTTTCTTGTACAACGGAACTGTCGATCTTATAGCCATCTTGCAACACGCCTCGTGCGCATAACGATGGCAGGCTATAGTTAAAAAGTAACATTGTCAGCGCGCGGACCTGAACCAGCTCGAACTGTGTTCAAACTGTATGCTTACACTTTTGTTCGAAATATATCTCTACTCTACAATTTATCCACGCGTTCCTCTATTGAACTACCCAAAAATAACCTCAACGGGCTAATATCACAGGTTGATCTACCGTCAAAGTAAATTGCCTTGAAAAGGCAAGAAAACAAGCGTCTTTTCGCGTCGCGATTTTAGCTCTTGGTCTCAATTTCAAACGGCGCCTCGTGTTGGCTGCTCCTTTTGGAATTCGCAAACTTTTACCCTTAAATTTTGCCCGCTTTCGGAATACACCAGACTACACCTGCGAAACTGCTATTTTCCTTAAACGTGTAAAAACAAAGTACAAAGTATACGGATCAAACACGAATCTAGTCATCCTCGGTCATCTAGAAGCCAACAAGCTTCTTGTTGCCTCTTCCCGAGCAAACTGTCGTGGAACGTGAAAATTGACCGTTTACAGAAAAAGCATCGCCTTCTTTTCCGAAGAGCAGCGTAACGGCATTATCTCGTTTATTTTACGAAGCGGGCTCTAAAGGGTACAGCGGATCGTTAAAACGGTTTTCGAGAAAATAATTTCCTTAAACTTCTCGTGCAGACCACGACCACATTCTCGACCGACCGATCGGTTGACATCGCTGATCGTCGCTCAAGACGGAGGTAGATTAAAGACGCAATACCTAGTTGATCCACTTGGCTAATTACGACCTCTCGATCGATTGACCTCATCGGTCGATTGACCGATTCGTCCGTCGACGAAGGAAATTCTGTGTTTACGGACTGTATAGCGTGTGGAGGAGTTGGACGGGAAGAAAATGAAAAGTTGCCTTTCTTCTCGGAAAGCACCAACTCGACTCTCGGAATCTCCCGGCTGCGAGAAACTTTTCCTAGACTCGAAATAATCGTCAGCGCTAAGCGCGTCGATTATTCGCAAACTATGCGAACAGGAGGGTCGATCAATGGCTCCCTGGGAGACCATTGTTTGCAGAAATATCCGATATATATCCATCGACTCTTCGAGCGCCTTTAGGAATCCGCGATAGTTTTGGAGTTGGACCAACGCCCAAAGCGACGATCCACCTTTGCTCAAACAAATAGCCAAACCGCCGCTTAATTCGTTAATAATATCGTTCGCTAAAAATATTCAAACTATCGGTCAGAGTACAGGCATCGACGGTTTCACGTATTCGTTGAATCTGTCGGCAGCCTCGTTGTGCACGCGCACACTTTGTACGTCGTTTGAACCTAGCAATGGACGTGGAATGCAGAGTTGTTTTCGGCTGACGCCGGAAATAAAAATCGAGTGGATTTAAACGCGGGAAACGACCTGTGCATTTAAGAGAAAATGACAAAGTCAACCTCGTTTGTCATTTTCCCTCGATTTTCGCGCGATTAACGCGACTCGCCGAAGCGAATAATGCCGGAAACTTAGCCGACAAAAATGTCGTTTGCCCATTCATTATACGTTTGGGATACGTTTCCACGTGTGCTATTATCACGTACGTATCGACGCGCGAATAATTTTGATTCAGTTTACGCCGTTTCTTTACGTCGCGCAGTCGCTCGGAAATTTCGATACAGACTCGCGCCGTAATCTGCGTTAAATTAGCGTTTTAAAAAGGCTGAACATCGAAGAAATTGTATTGTAATAATGCAATTTCCAGAGATTACAATACCTCTTTGCAAATATTTCAAATATTCTACGGCAGTTTGATTCTACGCCGCTTTTTACGAGGCGGAATAATACACTTTGTTTCTCGAGATATTTGGTAATCCGAAAGGAATTTGCGAACGAGCAAGACGTCGACCGTTTGAACGCTTTCAGGAATTTTGTCTGGCTTCATCGAAGATGCTCCGAGATGATCGAAGCCGACGGCTCTCGCGAGTCGAAAGTCGAGTTTCCTGAAAGCTGGCGAATCGATACGTAGCAATAAATACCCACGTTCTACTGGAACAAGTAGCTGGCGTCATAACGCGTCAAATAAATATATCTAGCGCAATTTTTCTAGCACATTTAACAGCCTCGCTCGAGGAACAGAAAGTTTGTCAAAAATTATATCGGCCAAAGCAGCAAGAAGCCACGGACGGACTAAACGCGATCGTTGTCAGATAACAAACGGAAGAAAAATCGATTCTATCGGTACAGCTTCCAAGTCGAACGACCAGGCAAACTAGACAGCCGTAGATCGTCCAAATTGTCACGCGGTCTACGCATCTACGCGGAACAGTTGTCGCGCGTCGTACGAACCGCAAGAACCGTTTATAGCTATCAAACGCGTAGCAACGAATGCAAGCGAGGCGCGAATCGGCAAGCGACCTGGACAACAAGAAAACCTGGTCCCTGAAATTGCTCTCGCGATGGCCCGATGATGAGAAAGGAGTAACGGACTTTGAAAGCGATCGTATCCCGTCCACCGCCGCTACGACTATGAAACTCGCTTCCATCGCTCTAATCTAACTAATCCGGAGACTACTGCCGCGACTTGCCAACCGGCTTTACACCGGACACCTTCAAGGGGCTGCTACGAGAACCAAAATCTTTCCTACCTGCGACAGGCCCCTCTCGCCCCTAAGCTCGGCGATTGGTTGTGTCAGTTATCGGTTGTAAATTTCGCAGCACCGCGTTCGCTTCAAGGAACGATTATCCGCCGCGCATTAACGCAGTCGAGTCCATTCGCCCTCGCCACTCTACTGCAACTTTGTAATATATAATCAATCGATTCGCGGTAAAGGTGCTTAATTCGGTTCGGTCCGAATCGATCGCAGTTTGTTATTCCCTTTATTCGCCTCGTCAGCGCGCAGTCTCTAACGTCTGTAACTTTTATTCCGTTCGCGTGCTATTGCGCTTTATACTTTAGTTTCAAATATTCCTTGCGTTCTCGTTCGAAGAAACATTGACGAAATTTAAGGAATTCGGTCGATTTCAGCCTGGTATTTTTCGACCTACGCAAACACGATAAGTCCATTTTTCGGGCAAACGACGCGTCTTCAAAGTGGATTTGCTCTTGATGGCGCAGCCGACATACGGCTGTATGAGCTGCTATAAAGCCAGTGATCGAACCTTTTTCTTTTTTTTTTTCTCCAAAAAAAAATACACAACAGAAGCAGTCGTTTATAGCGCTTTTCGCTACAATCGGTAACTTTTTGTCTCACGCGCGTCGATCGCGCCGAAATAAAGTAACGCTCGGTTTCGGTACGGTCACGACTGCGCATCAAACTGTAAACACCTTGTAGGCCGAGTGCGAACCGAGCGAGAACCGTCGGACTGTGCGAGTCAAAGATCATCGCGAGACTGACTAGCTATCTCCCCATGGGGATATATCTTAGGGTTCCGCGTTGCAAAGCCGGCGACTCGGGAGGTAGGAAATTCCAACTTTGCCGGACAAGGCACGCGTGTCGTCCGGGTCGTAAAATGCTGATCGCGAACGTAACACGTCCCTGATTCTATCCGAGCTACCTGCGTGCGATTGCGGCAGGTCGCGGGAGTTGGAAGGAGGAAACCGAAGCGGCGGTTACGCGTACGAGTAAAATTACTCAAAGTAGCGACAAAGTACTCGAACGTCCCGTTGAAACGGATCAGGTGCCGATCCGTGCGATTGCCGAAATTTTCCAATCAAACGTCGGTACCAGCCTGCAACATACGCGTATGCGAAAATTCATTCGCATCGTTAAGAATTCAATTTGCGAAATATAAAACGACCCCACTCCCGCGCGCGCGCGCGCGCTGCCACTCGATAGAAACTTGCTGAGCCGTAAATGAAGCGCGTATTATCGTACGTTCACGTTTTAAGCTGCGTTCCATTTTACTACTTTTCGACATAAAGCATTAGCGAAATCGGATATTATGGACGTCGTGAATATGTAATTCCATCAGATAATAGAAGCAAAGTCGATAAAGCGAATACCCTTGAAATAATTTTTTACAGGCGTAACTTTCCACTAATTTGTCGGCGCATGTGCATCGTAAAGACTAGGTGGAAAATACACCGTTCTGTCCTTTGTAATCTATTCAATCGTATGTAGATGGAAGTTGTTGAAAAAAATTGCAATAAACATTCGTTGACTCGTGCGTTAGTAAATTCACAAATACACGTAAAGTAGACGAGACAGTTAATTACACGCGCGTGTTATAAATATTCCGCGTCGCACACCGCGTGCGCCTGAAATCAAACGCATAGAACAGAACGCGACTTGATCGTAACGTGACGCACGGTTTCGTATTCGTGCTTCTGGACATTGCGTTTTAATCGATTTTATTATTGTTTTCAACGAATTAACACACATCGCTCTTTGTTTCGATATCCTACCCCAATAATTATTCCAACGTATTCGATAATTATAAACGTACGGATCTAGAGTATTCGATAACGAGCGATAGCGTCGGAAGCGTAAAATATGAAACTAACTAAATTTGCATCTGCTTGAACGATGAACCGTACGAATGACGACGAGGCGTACGACGTTCGAGACAAAGTAACGAAAAAGAGGAGAAGCCTCCTGAAATTTCAACCTTTTACATCTCGACGAGTTGTCCGTTCAACATATTCTCGATGCATATATCATTTACTTTGTTTCAACTTTTTCGGCTTTTCTCCTACGCGCTTCTCACGTGTCGGAGCCAATGTTTCAAATGCAGCACCTGCGCCGATGAACGCAAATATTTGAATTTTTACCAATTGGGTGATCAATTTTCACTTTTTCAGTACATACAAGAAAATGAAAAGGAGAGGCAAAGCAAACGTTATAGACATTGAAAGCAACGTGGCGGCTCCTTACGTGCCTCGTTGCACGGTTTTATGCCGACGTATCCGTTCCTCTGTCCGAGTACTAGTCCGAGTACCGAACGTGTTACTTAGCCGCGGCGAGTCGGCTACCGTCTACGAGTAAGATAAAATCTCCCAGAAGCCACGTTAGCTCGTTCCGCTCTCGTACAAGTACGTTGCCAATGAACGTTTGCAACAACGCGAAATTCGAGGATACGCTAACCCTTGGCAACGACTATCGCGACTCGTCAGAGCTTCGTTAGGCCGTATCGTTACATGCCCGAATCACAATTAAACCGCCAGTACCATCTAGTCCCTTTGACATCCAACCTTACGGCACGACGTTTTAAACTCCAGGCAGACGCCGACATTTCCACTTTCTCATTACGTCCAAGACCCCGTTTACACGAGCAGCGCGAGCTTCTGCAATCGCCAGGACATTCGCTCTTTGCGCTTCTTTATTTCTTCTCCCCTCCTACAGAAATTATCCTTCCTCCTTTACATTCTAAAACGTCGTTGGCGATTTTGTGCCACAGCCGCGGTGTCTAGACTCCGCCGACGATTTGGCACTGGGGGTTACCACGCACAGCCCTCTGGTAAATCAGAGTGTTTAGACGTCGTCTTTTTCAAAGAAGCAGGCTCCTGTTACGCGAGTCTTTGTTCGCGGTTGGCAAGCTCGCACAGGACTCGATCGATCGACTGCCGCGAGACGCATACTCTTGCTGGCTTTGAATCGATCGATTACGGGTCGCCAATGACCCTTCTAACGTTGCCTATAACGCAAAATCTACACGCCAAAATCCACAGACGGAACAAATACTCGAAACTACTACCGCACACGCGTGAATATCGAACATGTTTGTTCGGCTTCCTCCACTCTCCTTGCAAATTACCGAAGGAATCTTTGCACGAACGCGCGATTTCTGCTCGCAAGAGCAGAAGCCAGCGACTCTTCAAAGCCTGACCGAGTCGTGCTGATCAAAGGAAAAAAGTTTGTCCAAACGTCATGGCACTGCGGCTATCGTACACGGTCGAGTTTGTTTGCGCGCTTAATCGACCTTTATGTCAGAATCGTTCTACAGGTGGTCGAGACCGGTGTACGTTTAGCTGACCCGCGCTATCTCTTCCTTTTCCCCTACCCCTCGTTTCCGTAGAATTTCTGTCTTGCCGTTGCACCTTTTGGCAGGACCTCGTATCGTTCGCGCGATCAGCGCGCGCCTAATCCTCGTTTCACGTTTGATATTTTGAAAACAGAGGCTGCATCTTCTCCGCATTCTTCCAAAAAGTAGAGCGACGGTTTCGACGATGCTGATGTAACTATTTAAACAGCTGCGGTCGTCCAATCTGAGAATACTCTAAATCTGCACGTCGACTCGCGTGCCTGTACTCGGACGTTAGAGCTTGTTCTTCAAATACTCTCCATTTTCGTAATTCTTGTCGTCGTTGGGTCTGCTATATTATTCTCGACAAAAGGTGAGAATAAAGTATCATCTTTAATCAAAGTTTAATCAAAGTCGATTGTAAGAATAATTTCTATTCCCATCTGTATGTCCTGTAGAATTGACAAAGCATACTTTTTTACTTTTACGAGATCCCAATTCGTCGCCTGACAAGTTGACTTTTCAACGAACCGTTTGATATTCCGAAACAAGGTAGGTTCGTCGCGTTTACGAAAATGCGAGTTGCTTCGCAGAAAAGAAAATAGAAATTGGTGCAAATGGGTGGAAAATACAATTTCCCAACTTGATGTCAAGTTCCAAATATTTCGTTCACATTTGCAGCGTTGAAGTTACAACAATCGTAGTAACACGCGTGACATTGAAGAGAAACGAACAGAACCCTTCGTTTGCAGTCACAGAGCCGCGTTACGTTGTCCGACCAAATACGTCGGACTAATATTTCTGTGCTCCTGCGATTCATTAGGTAATTAATTGCTTAGTCGAGTCGGTTTGCTAGAGCCAACTATTGGGATAAGCAATTAGTTTTGCCAATCAACGGCAAATTTAACTCGTACTGCACGTTTATTCATTTTTCCGTTCCACGTCTTCTCTTCGCGATGTAAATTCTACCGTACTGTGTTATTGCCATTGCTAAAAGAGCGTGCGGGTCAGCTTATACGCAGAGATCGGCGCGGCCGCAGAAACAGCCGCAGAAACGCAGGCAAATCTCGATGGAAATCTCGATGAATCGTGGGAAAGAGCGCGCGATCCCTCGACAAGTGCGCCAGGACGAAGCCGTTTCGAGTACAAGCGTTAATTCCTTGCTATTGCGATAATATTACGACGAGGTATTGATATCTGCGTTTCGCGTTCGCACGCTTCTCGTCGTCTGCGTTCGTCCTGAATTTTTCCTACGCGAGTACCACGCTATCGTGGATCGTTGGACTCGGGCCTAAAACCTCGGCTACAACGCGTCATCGCGATTAAAGCGTCTAATCCCATCCAAGGAAACACGAACGTATTTGCCCAATTAAGCAACGTTTAACTTTCCCTAATAACAACGAGTGAAATAATAATGGAGCTGTTGGAGCAGCTAAGTGGGGATCACCGCGTACGCGATTGAATATTCACTGAAATTATACTTGCTCCTTTCCGATGGAGATATTAATATCGTTTCACCGTGAGAATAATTAGCTTTTAATGCTTCTTTGATGGGACGGCAATCTGTTGATCGCAAGAACTTTAATTACCATAGTTACGTTGCGACGGTGGTATCATCGGTTCGAACAGTTTAATCAAAAATTAATTTCAGTTGCCGGGCAGCTTGATATTAAGAGAAGTGCGATGCTTGAATTTCACCGAAATCCAAATGAAACATCGAGTGCGAGAGAGCTAATCAGCCGAATGTCCAACTGCGCGTGTTTGAAACGATGTCCGCGCTTTTGGAGACACTGATTGACCGCAGCTTTGCGCGTTAACGCGCATCGAGGCACGAACGATCGATGCACGATCGATGACGATTCGCGGCCCATTTGCGCAGGATGAAACGCCGCTGCAGCAAAATATCGCGTCACGTTAGCCTTCTCGTTACGAGTAAAGATAAAACAGGTCTTGATATCGGCGCGTCCGCCTTCGCCACCTGTCCCTTGTTAAACCGGCGTACGTTAGTGGGCTCGTTACGTGCGTTTTAAGCGGCTTCGTTAAAATTACCACTCCAACAAGTTGACACTTTTGCGTCGTTATCGTCCTACCGCGATGAAACACAACGATGAAATCGGGAAATGATAACTCTTCCAAGGAGCAAACTTTTCCTACGTACTTTTCGGAGCGTGCTTTTTGCGCAAACGCATAGATTTCGCATAATTTATTAAGCGAGAAAGATCGAACCTAATAATCCGTTGTATCGCGGTAAAACTGCATTTATCCGACACGGTCGTGTTGGATAACTGGATCAGTCGGATAATACGAGTCCGCTAGTTCTCCCGTCCTTCCTTGTTTATCATTCGCATAATCCGCGTTCATCTTCGCGCAACTGGATTCGACTAGGCTGAAATTTGCAAATACCAAGGTGAAAACCTTCGTCCGGGCATTGTGGCGGCGTCAGCTCGGATAAACAAACTTCTACTCCAGCACAATCATCTATCGGTAATTTCATCGAGCGCTCCTACAATTACTTCATCCTTGTTTCGTACCGTGCTTCATACCGCGAGAACGTTCCAGCAGTTCATCAAAAGATTCAAGGGGCTAACGTCTCTGCGAGATTTTCAAAATATCGTCGCGTGGCCAGTCTCTAGCGTGCGCGCTGGAAACTCTTCGCGGCACAGGCAACTGCGCTTGCAAACTACCAAGGATGGCCGTTAGGATTTATCAAAATATCGGCCGTCGTTGATCTAAATTCAGAGAAATTCTACGCTCGGGGATTTTTGCGTAACCGGTATCTATGGACCGGCACGGGTATTACCGCGGATTTCGTCAATGGCGCAACCTTCCCCTATAAATCTCCCAACCATCCACTCGTGCCACGATGAATCTAGGCTATATTCGAACGAAGTTCAGTGGAAGAGAGCGGCCGAATATATCGGCACATACATACAAGTGTGAGCCGGAGCATCGGGCGTTTCGCTGCAAATGAATTTAACGAACTCGATGAAAATTAAGCGGTCGCCCAAAAAGATAGACGAGCGGAAACTTTCGCAGACGTTGAACAGTCGAGCGAAGTAACCCGCGCGCGGAGCATGTTCAAAGCGCAATATGCCATGAACGAACGTGCCAAGAGAACGTTTCGAAAGGTCTGCGTAATTTCGTCCCTCCTACGATTGCTTCTAAACTTTGTTATCGGGAAAACGTACACTTTGTCTCGGATAAATACCTCCGACTATTGTCTCGGACAAATACCTTCGACTATTGTCTCGGACAAATACCTCCGACCGTTGTCTCGAATAAATATTTTCCACGCAATGTCGCGCGTTATTCGATAAACTTTCGTCGAAACGATCGTTCCAGCTAAAAAGCAAAATCAAGTCGCTTGTCGTTTACACGGGTCTAGATACGTTGTTCGAAACGATGAAATTAATCGTCGCTTACACGTACAATTTTATCTTGCATTCGTCATTTAGCGTTCAGTCGAATCAAAAACATTGCTGTGAATTACGATTTAGAATTTTCGACGATAAGCCGAGAGCTATTTGTTCGTACATCGTCATTGGTTTTCCAGTCAAATCCGAATGAGAAATAAAATTTCGCCTGCAAATAAGAAACGGTAAATAAATGATCTTTGACATACGAGATTTAATTCCCGTTCGCGAGCAAAATATCGTTTGAATTTGTTTTTTCATTATTCAATAGGTAAAGAAAATTTTGCCCAACGCTGCTTACAGATACGCGACAAGTCTGTAATTTCAAAATGCAACGACGTTGTATAATGCCAAATGTAATACGATATAACGTTCACTCACCACCGATGCTAGCTAGAGCGTTGGCACCTTGAACGGCTCAAATCGACTGTTTCATCGTTGACCTGAAAAAGGACAGTGTCAAAGCGTTTTGAATACTTAAAACTCGGACAATCCCTATTAAATAAATAGTCGTTCGAATAAAAAGGCGAATCTAAACGCGATTGTAACGTGAATGTAGCAATAGTGCGTCGAAAGTAGAGGTTGCAGCGAATATCGCGACGAGTCGACGCTTTCTTCCCAGTTGGCAGATTCATACTTTGAAACGCGTTTCGAACGGACGTGTTTGTCCATGCCTCTCTCGGGAATGAATCGAGTCTGGCAGCTTCTCCATTTGTCCATTTTCCAGCTAGTTCATTTCGGTACGTTAATTTCCAAAATCACAGACTCGTCATTATTTATACTTTACACATACGTTACATATATATACATATTTTTCTTTTTTTTCGACACCGCGACGAGTCCGAATTTGTAAAAGAAGAAATTGCAAGACGATATCGTGTACAAGTCATCGAGTATAATGCATAAATGTAATTCGTCGTTTATCGCGAATGTGTACACACGTAGTCCATACTTGCTTGGCCGATAAACGTTTAATAATAACAATAAGAACAACACCGTGACGAGTACGATACGTCATGGTCGATTCTGGTGCAACTCGTTTCAGAATAAATCAGGTTTAGAATAAATCTTCAGAGCCACGCTGCGGCGATCGTGACACCTACTTTCGTACACCCAGTACATTGTACGTAGCAGTCGTGTTACTTGCGCGTAGAATGCTAATTTAACCTTAGAGAGGCAGAATTATGTATTTCGGTCAGGCAGAGTTACTTGCGCGCCACATTATTGCTTCTTGCGGCGATATCGCCGTATTGTTCCTATGAAATTGTCTAATTTATATCTTCCTGCCGCGCGATATTGCTCGGAGAACGTGGCAATGAACAGCACTGTATTACAGACGGTAAGAGACCCGTGCGAAGCTCGCACGTATCTTACTTACGGCGAATAAATACCTCGTGCAAATAAGTCGATCGCTTTCTTAACGTTCAGACTACCTCTTGCGCCAACTCTTTTTTCGCCGGGTATGCAATCGGACGCGACAAGCTTTACGAGGAAATCCAAAGTATTTTGTCCTTACCTAATTTCTTAGTTATCGTTGCAATACCCTTGGGTACACGTTGAAACACGAGTATGGCTACGTTGCATCGTTTTAATCCGTTTCATTCCGAATTTCCCTATAAAAACGTCACAAACGCGGGACTGGCAATATATATTTATGTGTGTCGCTACGTTAAATTCGCTCTGTCGATTCTTGTACCGTGTATCGCGGTATGCGTCAAGCGTGTTTGACGCGTAACGTTTGAACGTTTGAAGACGTACACCGTATGGACGTTTAAGGATGTCTGGTGCCTGAGGGTCGAATAACGTCAACACTTTGAAGACTGCAGAGCGTCTAATGTTCCAATTTACACCTTTTCGACGCGACACGTCCGCTTTCTCAAAAGGATCGCGGTACTCCTCCAGGTTAAGAGTTCGCAAAACATCGCCTTCCATTGCGCACGAAAGAAATTAAAGTTCCAGTTTGCTGCTGCTGCTGCTGCTGCTGCTGCTGACAATACTCGAGCGATCAAGTTGCAGACGGAACAAACGTCATTTCCAAACTATCGATACGTCGATATATCGATGTATCGATGTATTATAAATTTTCCGCCTTTGGTCGAGTTGTTACCAGCGAACGCGATAAACGCCAGCTATTTAACCAGAGTCTCGTTTCGCCTATTTCTGGTCACGTGGCCTCGATGCGAGCAAATTTAATGGCCCTTTTGTGCCCGACGAAATTACACGGTTAAATTTATTTCGGTTATTAGACGAAAATACGTACACGGAGAAGCATCTTGAACCCTACGCTTGGAACGGATTCAGTGGGAAGAAGGTGCTGCCTCTTCCTCGCCAACGCTCTGATCGAGGATAAAAGGTTTCTCGATGGAAAATTTCTTACGCGGGACTTGGCTGGAAATGCGCGGAATATCAAATTGTTTCAAGGTCGTAATTCCGATTGGATACACGAAAGTAATTTATCTAATGGACCGGAGGAAAACAAGGCTGAGCGACGTGCCCTCCCCCTCTTTGCCAAGTCGCTTCCTCGGGTGTATTTTTCTTTGGACGTTGTTGTTACAACCGAGCAAAATTCGCCCCTCTGACTTTACTAAATCTGCCTGGAACCATTCTGGGAGCAAGCGCTTCCGAAAATATACGGCCGTAAAATATCGACTCGTTATCTCGCGATACCTAAAAATATACGCGCAACCACCTCGGCAATAGACGCAAACACTTGTTGTTCGTACTCGTATAAATACTTTTAAACACGGTTTTTTTCCTAGTCGTCGAGGCCACCGAGAGTCGTTTAGTGCTAAATCAGTCTGAAGGGTCACGGCATACATTGTACTTTTACTCGTGCTTCGATATATTTCTATTGCACGATTCGCATTTAAAGTCTTACACGTTGCGCGCGTGCGGTCGGAAGGCCCAGAAATTGTTCAACTTTCCAAATGTTACTCTTTACCCGCGACCACCGATTGACATTCTAGTCCTTGATTTTAACCCTAGAATGACGCTGTGCCATCGCAAATGGCACGTTGTTTTCTGTCCGGAAAACAACAGAAAAAAATGGCACGAAAATATTCAATAATGTTCCTATTCGACAGAATCGATATACGCGAAACGAATCGAAGCAGTCGGATCCTCAAAAATGGCAAATTCGCGTTCTGCCGAAAATGAATTACGTTCGGTCTAAACTCGCTTACCTAAACTACTACCTTCTTCGCTGTTATCGTGTAACGGCCATACAGAGCCGTCTGGAGATTCGTCTCAGTCGAGGAAACGTAAATAGATGGAATAGACGAAAATACCGAAACTTCAATTTTCTGCGGCGCGTAACTCGTCAGGGAACTGAAAGTTTGTCTTCTCGTCTAAAGTGAGATTTAAGCACACTCTCCACTCTGCTACCTAGACTCTGCGACACTTTCTCACAGGCGGCCGTCCCGCCTACCTGTTCCCATAAATACAATTTTCAACGCGACCCCTTCCATCCTTTTCTATCGATAGCATTTTCTGTTTGGCTTTGGCTCGGACTCGAAGCAAGTTGCACTTGGTTTCGGGTTACGTTCGCGGCTACTACCACGCACATTGCGTTCTGCGCAAATGTATCGTCCAGTTTTGTCACCAGATTTTCAGGACAAAGAAAAAAGAGCCAGACCGTCGTTCGTTACGCAGGCATATTCGTTCGTCGATGACAAGTTTCCTCAAACACGCGACGCGAAGCGGTGGTCGTCTTTCCGACGCGCGTTGGTAAGGTTTTGTCGCTCCAACGTTCCGCGTAATTTCAAGAGAATCGGATATCGTGTGATCGACGCAACGTTTAAAACGACGTTACAAGAACGCGCGGTTGGAAAAAGCGAGGACAAACCACCGTGACGCGCACAGTTGCCGTACACACAAGCTACGACGCACACGGCGGCAAACTGCACTAGCTAGGTTGCAATAACCCTCTAGGTTTCCTCCACTGCCATTCGTAATTACACTCTCAACATAGTAACTGCGTCTCCAGTGCTCGAGATCGTCGCGTCTATTGCGAATGCGCCGGTACTGCGAAAGCGACGACTGAAAAGCAAACCGCACACCGCGCGATCTTGCCAACGTGACAAGTACGACTGCCTCGGTGTCGTCATCGTCGTGCTTTCGAAAGTACGCTTGCAAACTGAACTTTTTAATCGTCGGCCAACGACTTTACGCCGTTACGCCGAGTAATTGGACGCGCAATACGTAAAATCGGTGATTCACTCCGAAGAGTGAAACGAGTCTCCGTTGCATTGGCTAACGTCAACTGTTACATTATCCAGCCACGGCTAGCGTGGACCGCTTTTCCATGTTCACTTTCAAGTCTAAAGTCTAGAACGGCGTCTACGTCGATCCTGGTCGATCTTTTACTCGATCAAATCGAGCAACGAAATTGTTCGTCGTATCTAATCTGATCCTCGTGCTTGACGTACGAAAAAGGATAATACATTTGCGAGACGGTGAGACGCAGACTGTGCATCGCAAAATTCGCTGCTGGAACTATAATATAAAATCTATAATATCATCGAACTGGAACAGCATTGATCGTTTCTTAAAGTTTCGTCCTTTAAAGTTCCTGCCTGCTCCGATTTTCAGCTATAGCCGTCCAAGTATACGCGTGTATTCTCTTTCCCTGAGAAAGTTTACACCGCCTTAAAGCTATTTCTCACGAGGTTTAGGCGGGAGCATAGAAAATATGAAACAAGGAAATTAGCTCAATTTCTTGTTACGCGAATTTCTCCAGAGAAATTACTTTACGAATGTCAAGCAGCGCCGACGCCGATAAACTCGCTATTCTATAGAACAGACCGCTACTCGACGATCGGTAGAATAAGTAAGAATTTATTCTACAAGCGGAACACGACTGATCTTCACACTCTTGTTCGGGCTTGTTGATCAAAGTACGCGCATCTTGACGAGATTACAGAACGTTGCGCCCAGCTGTCTAACGCGACAGGCAAAATGAAATCGGCACGAGATCGAGATCGAGACCGCGCGTGGATGTATACCTGGACAGTAAAGAATGCCAACGTCGCGACAAGACCTCCGATCTCGAAACTTTCTCGCATAAAGAAACATCGAAATTACCTCCCAGCTTAGTTGCTCGTAGGCAGCTACGCAAGAAGCCGGCTTCAGTCACGTTTCGACACTTTGACGGCAGCCTCGCGCGAACGTGACGTTGCGTTCTTTTCCTTTTTTTCTAATTTCAATTTAATCGCCAGTCGCGCGTGGAGAATAAACAAAAGTAATACGATAAAGATTCGCTAACGACGAGAATTCGTTCGACGATTAACTCAATCACGATGGTAATTGTACGATAATAGACCGAGTGGAAAGCGCCAGCGAATGACCGTAATGGCGAAATACGCGGCTGTCAAAGCGTTCAGCTTTACGCCACCGCGTACACGCGAATCGAGAAGATGTATCGAAAATGCCAGAATTTCTTTTCATTCGAGTCAGAGTTGGCTGTTTTCTTCGTAAAAAAAGAAAAAAAGAAAAAAAGAAAAAAAGAAAAAAAGAAAAGAAAAGAAAAGAAAGAAAAACGTAACAGGACAATGGGCTGTTAATAACGGGTCTCAAGACAATCTCATTGTTTCGCGCGACAACGACTCGTTAAGAATAGCAGTAACAATAATATTAACGACAAACAGCGTCGCGAACAGTGCCGTAGTTTTCCGGAACCTGCGACAACCAGACAAAAGACTCTCGTCCGCGTCTGCCGAGATCCCCGCAGACGATCCCGACGGTCGGAAAGCAACGGCAAGCCGAAAAATGGTCGATCGTCGAACAGAGTTTCGGAAAGGAAAACCTTTAAAGCACGATCAACTTAGAAAGAAAGATTCCTTATTCTTATTTATTTACGAGGTATTTATATTTATTCGCGGATATCGCAGCTTACGCTATATAATTCCTCGCACGGAGTTTCTTTGGACTTGATGAAAAAGAAGCTAAGGAAACTGTAACTTGTTTGAAAGAGCGTGCAATCTCTAAATCTAAAATATCCGATATAACTCGTTCTCTGCTTTCATCGATCAATGGAATTTTCCTACCACTTGGTTGAAAGACTGCTCGCTGTTTCGGATGCGCCGCGTTCACCGAAGGTTACGAAATCACGAGCTTGCGTATTAAGACACGAACTTGTTTCGCCTTTGTCCAACGTTTCCACTCGCGCATTTATTAAAATGTATTCATCGCGAGAACAAAAGATTAAAATTCGATTAAACGTTTCGTTCGTGTTAATCTCGATTTGATTATTTTTCAGCGATACATCGACAAGATATATATCGACGCGTTACGAGTATTCGATTTTATACGATTCGAGGGAATCGATCAACTGATTTTCTGGTACTCTTTTCTCTCGCTTCTATTTCGCACAGTGTCGCTCGCATTATCCAACCATTCGTCACCGCCGTCGCTACTCGCACAACGATCATATACAGGCTGTATTTCAGACCGCCTTTCGGTACAGCCAGAAGGAACGGCAGATTTCATCCCTACGAACGTGGAATTTCGCAAGCGGAGCAAACCCGTTAACAACGTTGAGATACCAAGGTTCGAAATGGAATGGGAAAAACTGTTCGAGCGTAAGCATCGGGATCCGGAAAAGACGTCTACGGACTGGCCGTGAAACGAAAGTTGGTCATTTTGAAACTAGTCTGTCTGTCTAGTCACGCCTGTCTGACGACGCACTCGCCGCCCACACGCCTTTCTTCCCTCTTCCCTTTACACGTTTCTCGCGATATTCAACTTATCGTGAATTCGATCACGCTTTCACTGATTGTCTATAAAAGTCTCTCGAATCGTTTGCGCGATAACGTTAAAAACTGCAGGCGTGTAGCAAGCTAAAAAGGGTTACCCGCTCTTTTCGCGCCATCGACGCGGCAGCAGGAAATTACAGACACGCGGGGAAAGGTTGCGCGATGGCGACTAAATAATAATTTCGCGATCGAGGATTAATATCGCGACGTTCGAATCCACATGGAAGATCGAATCGGCCCCGCATTCCTAAAGAAGATTAATTATTGCCATTCCTCGCGCACGTTTACCAACGAATTCACACGGAATAGGTGACGTCGAATCAATCACGCGACAATGCGGCGAATACGAGAGGGAACTTGCGATCTTATAAAATTCGCCGCGTTTAAGCGCTGCAAATAGACGCGTCACTCGGCGGAATTTTCCCACTGAACGACGACACTTTTGTCGCAACTATGCGTGTTACGAATGCCAGATTTTCATTTCGCGCTTGAGAGAAACAAACACACACGCGCGCGCAATAATTCGAAGCGTCCGATCAAGAACGGACGAATATAGCAAACTTTTATAGCGTCTTGCGCGGATGAGGTACAGCGGGCTATAGACAATTTATCAAATATATAAATATACAAATATAAATAGCAAAAGTTGCACAAAGTCCAATTTTTCCATGAAACGTTCGCGTTATCGTCGACAGGATGAACCGCTTCCCAAAGCCGAGTACCGTTCGAACGAACACTAGCGTCAAATTCGGTCGCCCGAATTAATTTAATTTTCGGTGGGAAAGAAGCCGGAGCTTTTTATTTACCGTTACTACGTTGTTAAGGTCAGTTTGAGAATTACCAAGACTCCAACTTATACGGCGAGTATAAAGAGAGTATAAAGAGAGAAGCTGCGAAGCTGGTAAACGGAAGAAATTGAGGACGGGTGGAAAGTAGAACGGAAAAGACAAGACGGGTCAGAATCGCTACACCTTCGACACCTGATGGACACGCGACGAATCAAAGGACCACAAAAGCAACAAAAAGCGCTAGGCGAGAGCAGAGGGACTAACGAGCAAAATAAAAGATTCAAACGGGAGAGGCGTCAAAGGCGAACGCTCGTTGATCGAAGCCTTTAAGAGAAAAGAGACGGCGAAGAAGCCGCGGATGACGAGAGAGGGGCGGTGGATCAGCAGCAACGAGAAAGCAGAAGGGGGGGGGGCAGAGAAACTTGGGGACGAAGAAACTGGACAAATCAAGGGAAATGGTCGCAACGAGAAAAACGAACGCGGAAGAACAGACGCTTAACCGCGTCGATCTTTTAAATTCAGTGGCACGCCGAGGTAGAAGCCTCCGTGCTAGCGCCAGAGTCAAACGAGGAATCCGTTTCGCTTCTGCCAAGCGCGCGCCACCGATAGAATTTCACCGACTTTGTCGCTGCAGACTTGCCACGATTTTTACTACGACGAGTTACTTTGCCGCGCGAGCATACGCGTTAAACCGGCGTAGGACGTCGCGGTTTTTAAACCACGCTGGTCTAAATCTACGTTCTCGTCCTGTTGAATTCGTTCGTTTCGTAAACCGTGGCTAACGGGAGGCTGGCCATTCGGCTCGCAAAGATTCGCACGCTCTGTGACTACTTGTCACTTGTCAGATTCGACGCGCGGGGCGCTACACGCAGAAACACAACGAACCAGTGGATTTAAAATGTCGCGAACCATTAGATCCTTGGCTAACGATCGCTCGCTGAAAAATGCAAACGTCCATGGGGATAAAGCGATCCAACTTGCGCCTTTCCTCCGAAAACAAGCCGCCATATATTCCCAACGTCCAACAATCAGATGCGTGGAACCTTGGTAAACCTGTTGCTAAAAATCGATCGAATGCCAAATCAAAGCGACCGCAACCTCTTCTTACGTAAACCCAGAAGAGACGTGGTTAAAGCAAGCCCGGCCAAACGACGGAGAAAAATGGACGACAACGGGTACGCAAAGTCCATTCTCCTTCCATTCGAAGCGTCAAAGTGTTTGCGTCTCCGTCGACCGAAAAGGAATCCGTCGATGAAATTTCAAGCCCGACTTGCTCCGCTTTACAAAAAATCGCGCGTGGCCCATTACCGCGCTTTCGTCCATCGAGGAATCGACTTTGAACAATTTCAAACTACAAATTGTCTGTTGCGAGTGAAAGGTACGAGCTGAGTTGTACGCAAATTCGTCGGTTCGTTTCATTTCGTTTCATTTCGAAAATTCAATTTCATTAGTTCAGCTTAGGGCGAAAATATAGGTTGAAAAGCTGCAAAAGACGAAACTTTCGCACAATGAAACAGTCAGTTGAGATTAGGTCCAGCTTCGAACCAAACCGAGTCGAACAATTTTCCCAACGCAAGCGATTCCGCAGAGTCGCGGCCTTTTTGCATTTCGACCCACCGAACCTCTCTTCCGAATGCCACGATCGCATCGCCGTGAAAAGGCGCCTCTCCGTTACCACCTCCGTTCCCTGTTTTCATTCGCATAAAATCGTCATTGTTATCGCTTTTGTCGCGACGAAGCCATTTCGTTACATTTGCATATTTGAGGTTTTTCTAGCGTTGCCAGCATCCGCGGAAGCTACGCGCGATAATTTTCAATATCGCGTTTTGGTTTCCCGATATCTGCAACCGTGGCGCTCTTCCGAATTTCCTAATTGCGTCACATTCGCCGTCGGCGGTTGGCACGCTGCTACTAGATCCTCGTAATCAGAATTCGCTCGATCGAACAAAGGGAAAGAATCTATCGACTCGCGACTCGCTCGAAACGATTCTTCGGAGAGAAACGCACGCGCTCTCGTCTTGTAACTACAGTCACCGTGGCTGTGTTTCCGAATATCTTCTTTATTTTCTCAAAGAAAATAATTTTCAAAAATTGTCATCGACATTTTGTTTCTTGCGTTCCACGATCGCCGTCGGAAACACGGTCGACGCTACCTTAAACGAAACAAACGATAATAAGGCCAACAAAAGTCGGAATATACAACGCCGTAGCGTATCTGTCCCACGAAGCTCGCGAATATCTGCATCGTTTCCAACGCTGCGAATACAATTTATATTAAAGATTCCGTTACAGACTACTACCGATATAGTTTCAACTGTTTCGAAATAATCGAAAGAGTACAACGGACAAGGGTAGCGAAACTGGCTTTAATTTCTATCATGCAATTTGCATTCTCGTAAGCTGCAAACAAGAGACGATCGACTGCTGCTTCCTAACCAGATTATCCAGCTGGTCCGAAACACCGATAATACGAGGGAATGGCAAAAAATGGATGCACCGAAATTGAAGGCTACTCTCGGCTTCGTACTGTTACGCATCGAGCTTAAAGCGAACGATATACACGAGGCTTTCGCTAACGTCGATCAACCATTAACCCGCTGAAAATCTCTCGGTACCAGTAACCAATTGAGACAAATAGCGGGAATCGTGTAATAATTTGATCGCCGACAGTCTCGCGGAAATCTAGAACGTACGGCGCAACGGTCGCCGCTTTTAACAATTTCAAGCATACCAAACAAACAGCTGACGTTGATCGCGGTGTCTCTTATGTTATCGATTATTTGTTATTCGAAGCAATCGAGCCGGATTTGCGTGAACGCGATAACGGAGCGTGTTCGCACATTGTAGCCGGCGATTGCGTGCAATTACATGTACGAGGGCTCCAACGCGAAAACAGAACAAAGTGTAACTGCAGCTAAACGAATCGGTATGCGCGTGAATTATTTGCCATAAGTACGCGAAGCTTCTTCCCTTGGCAAATATTCCTGTAAATCGAACGTAACGTTCGCTACATTTTTCCGCGTAAGAACGACCTTGTCTCGACGCCTATCGAATCAATTTTCCAAAATTCGTCAAATTTCATAACGCTTCGACTTTTAACAATACGATCCCTTGTAACGCCCTGGTCAAACCAACGACAACTCGTGACTTTACTACACGAGCAAAGACTCGTTCGACCTATTACGATCGCAAACAGACAAACGCAAACATGGTGCGATTATAAATCGCACAACGGCATCGCTGTGGAAAACACGGCAGGAAAGATTCCCGGAACCGATAATCGCCAAACGGAACGCGTCAGACGCGAGAAAGTTATTCGGCGAAAGTAAATACGTTAAAGTTCAAAGTATCCTACTTCGCGCCTCTTCAAATTTCGGATAACCAACGATCGACAATTGTCTTTCGCGAAATTAGCTTTGCACGCGTAAACCTACTCGCCCGTTTGTCGCGCTATGCTTCTCAAATCCGCCGTACTTGCTGCGTGCGTAATTTCTGCACGACCATGCGATGAATTACGGGGTTCGCTTGACAACGAATACGACGTAAACTTGTATACGCGTAGAGAGTGTGCGGTTCCTTGGCCGCGGATCCAGAAGAGTCAAAGGCACGAGACAAGACGAGAGGCAGGTAGATGGTTAAAAATTCACCGTCGTTTCAACAGCGGAAGCTCGCGGCAATCGGCCGTAGACTTATGGAAATTGAAGGCGGCAGCAGCCGAGGCTCTCGCGAATGCGTTAACGCGATTAGAATTGTAAATTTGCGTAGAAATTTGTAAACTTTCGTAAACTTGTCCTTTTCGCGCCAGCTCTCGAGCGCTAATATCCCTCGGTCGCGGTGGTCGGTCACCAGATGCTCGACTACCCTCCTCGCCCGGACCCTCGATAAACCTAAGCAACCATCATCGATGGTCTACGAGCGGTCTTTCAAACCACACGTGCATCCTCGCCCACTAACCTCTTGCTACCCAATTAGCGAAAGCGCCGTCGACGCCGACTCGAACTCGTGACATTCGCGCTCTCCGCGAGCAAAGTTGTTGGAAATAAACAGCGTGCTATTATCCTAATCGAAGTAGTATCCTGATCGAACCGCAACGAGAATCCGCGACGAGCCTAGTTTCCTAATGCGTTATAGGGAGACAAAGTTGTAGACGCGACAAGGAGCAGTCGTATTACCAGTGATTCGATTGTAATAGAGGCGCGTCTGCGTGGCGGCAAGCACGTGTTCGTGGCAGTGTCGGCCAGAAGCGGCAACGTAAACGCTTAAAACGCGTTAAACGGCAAGGGGAAAGAGACCAGAGGACAAAGGGAACGAGCTCTTTCGCACTGCGTTAGCGACACTCTCCTGCACAACGTGCGCTCGAAAGCTCTTTCATTCTCGTACATGTGTCGTGCGTCGTTACAAAACGTTCGCTGACGTATTCATAACCGGTGCTTTCGCTCATATATGATGCACGAAGCGCGAAATACCAGGTGGCGCGCATCGTCGCATACAAGAAACGGCGTGTTACGCTCCTCTCGAGAAACACCGCCGTCTTCTCCGTTCTTCGATTCCATCTTTCCATCGCTTCGATGCACGAGCAACGAAACGCCTTTCCTTACTCTGCCTTTTACGACTCGTCCACTCCACTTTATTTACGCGGCTCGTTGCTGCTGTAAAGTTTCCCAAATAGTTTTGTAAATGTTTAGTTTATTTTCCGCGCCCAGTCTACTTTTCCCCTTATCCGTGTTTTGTCCACGGTTGATTCGACCCGCAACAAGCACGGCAGCCAAACAAGACTCCACTCGCGAGTTGCCAGAAGGTAACGCCGATTTTTACGCCAATTCGTATTTTCCAGAGCGTAATTTAAGAAACAGAGCTCGTCGGAGAATACAAATTGTCATCGCCAGTACCGTGCATCGTCCACTTTGTCAAACGTTCCAAAAACGATCCTGCCCTGATAACGAAAAATGGAATCCCCACTCGTGGATGGCGATTTATTTCACCGTGTACTTTTCTTTTCCATTTCGACTCTTCCATGACAAACGACCCTCCGTTTACGTAATTATTTCAAGGGAACATTGACCAACGAACGTCGTCTTAACCAAGGATTCGTTCGATCGACGTCGCGCATTGAATTTTCGTTGATCGCATCTTCTCGCACGTTGATCGTGATATTCGCGTTTCGTGTCCGAATAAATGTATTTCGCTTGGGATAAAACAGGCTCGCTCTCCGCTCGTGGTAAATATACGGGCCATTCGTCGCCATTTAATCAATGGCGTGCAATTTCTGTTCTCCGCTGTAGAATCTGAAAGCTCCTCCTCTTCCGACGTAGCAAAGTATTTACGGCAATTTCCATTTTATAATTGTCTTGTGTTTTACACGAGGCTTTGTTTCCCAGCCGCTATCTTGTTTACCCATGAAAAAGCCATTTATCAAACGGCTTCGCCTCTCAGTTGCTCCTGTGTTATCCGTTCTACCTCGCCAGTGTAAATTCCCGATTTACTTCGCAAACTTCCGCTCGGCGAAAAGCCATTGCTACTACTTTCAGAAGTGCACTATTCGATATAATGCCGCAGCTTCCTTCGATCGTTATTGCGATCGTGCCAGTTTTCGAAATCGCAATCGCCCCGAAGCAACCTTCTTCGCTAATGGCATTCTCGCAGAAACTGCGGATCGACGGGTTCCGCCCGGCAGAACGGCCGCGCGGCGAAACTACACACGCCGAACGGGCCACAGTCTCTTCGGCAAGCGATTCGCTGTCGCGATTTGCTTCGACGTCTTACGAGAAAAAGCACGACTAATGCCTGTGAGAGCAGAGATCTCGTTCGATTAACCATCAAACGCCTTGCGACGCGAGTCTACGTTCACTCGACGACGAGCAGTAGATCGCGGATATTTGACGAGCGGAGCAGCAAATGGATTAAAAATCTGCAAACGAAAGTTCCTCGCCAACGCATATGACGCAGAGACGGGCTGTTTGAACAAACAAAGAAACAAAGTAGCAGCGTCGCAAACGCGCGTGTTTGGCAGCGCAGTACGCGGCAGCCGCAGACACGTGCAACGCGCGATCGAGGATCCATTGCACGGTGTCCTGCTGCCTTCTGTCCATCGCGTCCTTGCATCCCCCGAGCACGTTACCGAGCCAAGCGTACCGCAAAGCGTCCTCTTTTCCGTACAATCGGCGAGTTTAATCGAATTGTAAGTGTGGCTTGCGCTCGAAAGTATCCGAGAAATTGCCCAACAACAATTATTCGTTTTCTTTTAACGTACAGGCTCGTCCGACAGTGGCCGAGTTTTCGATCTTCGTCTTTGCCGCGTCTCCCTAGACGTTTGCATCTACTACTGAAATTATGGCCACGCGTGGCAAATAAATTGCCATCGCAGTCCTTCGACTTTGGCTCGATGTTTGAAAATGCGCTTACTTTCGATTACTCGTACGAGCCGGCGAGTGTCGCGCGGTATAATACCGAAAATCGCGCAGGCTAACCAGACCGCTCTTGCCCTGGCCATTGGGTAAACTGTTTAACGTTCCGGCCGCGCGAGCTACTTACCGCGATACACGTACACGCGCATACTCGCAATGAAATTCGCCGTGATGATGGCGCGTTCGATACGATTAAACAATCGTTGATCATCGTCGTTGCACGAAACTTTGAGACCAACGTACAAAAGTACATTGAAAATGTCTTTGCGATCGCAAAAGCCGATAAATATCGATTCTCAGGTATCGTTTGCGCTTTGTTTCGAAACGTACGCGGAGCGACGTAAACGGCGGACGCTTTCGCGATGGATAGTTCAAAAGGAGATTGTTATAAATTTCAAAAGAGAAGAGAAGAGAAAAGAAAAGAAACGGTATAGCTTTCCTGGAAACCTAGCCTAAATGAAACGAAGATATACTATGGTCCGTTAATGGTGCTTTCGAGAGAACTCAGGCTACGGTTCTCGTAATGGGGCTCTCGAAAATGCTTTCACGGTAAACCCATGAAACACAGTGTTTCGCTATTCGTCCATTAAGTACATTGCGTTTGAAGCACACGCACGCGTATACCTTCTTCGATCGCGTCTTTGCCAAATTTTCATAAATCGCCCAAAGCAACGATTTAACCTCGCGAGACCATTGTTGCGAGATCGCTCGACGAATGACAAATTTTTAGCTATTAAAAATGCGCGTTGGACGCCAGCTCGAAAGAAGCTTTAATCGAACTATCTCGAACCACCTCGAGAAGCACGCGGTTTAGGCGGAAAGTCCAAGCCACGCCGCTCGCTACTAACTTTTTGCCCTTCTCAGCGTCATTTAAAGGCCAACTCTTCTCTGTCTCGGATAAACATTTATTTCGGTTTTCGTTGCTTTCGAGCCGCCTTCTCGCCAGATCCCTCTCGAGCGCGCCGACATAATCCAAAATCTTGGCAATCTTGGGAAAAGTATGTTTCAAAATTTAGTCCCCTCGAAGCACCGATACTCTTAATCTTCAGATTCAGAACCTCCGTTGAACGACACACGGGTGAAGAAACGAGACTTAAATACCGACAAAGTCGGTCTTTTGAAATTATTACTCGATAAACATGCAGCCACGTAGCGCGTGATGGAACATATCGGTATTGACGTAATCGGCCCAGCGAGCGCACTTTGCCATGCAATGACATCGCTGTTTTCCGGTTTTGGCCCATTAAACCCCATTGACGGTGCGCGTTTGAATTTTCATACGGTCCATATCGTCATGCGAATGAACCGTATTACACGGGTCGATCACACAGCTATTTTCATAGTCGCTGAATTAATGTAACCCCAAACACGTTTGACGTATTGCGATACGTCGCAGATAGACGCATTTACCGCTTAGGTGGTTGAATCGTTGCGACTGATCCTGCCGATCAATCGCAACGAATTGATTTCCGCGCAATAATCGCTACAAACGAATAGAATTCTCCGCAAGAATCGCGTCGCTTTGTTGTTAGCTGCTAACAACGAAACCCTAATCACCGAGCCAACGCATCGCGCACCCACCAATACGCGAATATGCGAGCTCGACGAGTTTCCCTAGCAGACGCTTGGCGAAGATTCGTCTGGTCAGAGCTCGATCGTCGTTCGTCTGCTCGCTGGAAGAGCGTCGCAAGCTCGCGTCCCAAAGGATCTTCTCGTCACTTTGCAGCGCCGAGCTTTGACCGTCCACGCTGACACCAACTTGTCCCCGCTCAAGGGGAACGCGTCGCTACGGAAAAGCGATTGCAAAAACAACGACTTACTGCAATCTCGAAAGTAACGCGGGCTTTACGCTATTCTATCTATTCTTATCCATTCTTATCTGTTTCTGTCTAGCCAGAATATCACGGCGATAAAAGCGCGTTGCTGCTATCGGAGGATGCTCCTTAACGAGTGGCGTTTCATTGCTCCCCCGTCCAGCGACGCCTTGCCCACGCTTTGCCACTGCTGCGCCAAATATTTTCGCCGTCGGCGGATCGATCGGGATTTCGTCAAGGCGGTGTCTTTGACTTTTGCGCGCACGACCCTGCACAAGGACAGTTGCCTACATTCGTGGTATCGGGAAAATCCCGACGGGTAGAAGACAACAAAACCATGGCACGAAAGGTAGCTTTAGTCGCTTCCGATTGCGTCACGTTGCTACACTGAGTTCTAGCTAATTTAAATAAATAAAAATCAGCCTACGACATTCGTGGCTTAATCTTACGCTGTGACTGTGCTCTGCGACGGCTGGCGAGTCGTAGCCGATCGCTTTACGTCGCAGCGATTTCATCCAACTCGAAACAAAGTATCCAAAGAGGTTCGAATCGAATCATCCCAGAATTGCTATGCTAACGGCTAAATTGCCCTCCGCGGTGGAAAAAGCGAAATTAGAAGAAACGTTAGAACGTTAGAAGAAACGAAGGAAGAAGAAACATGCTCGATTTTCTTTCCAAGACACTGTCACTGCCGCGTAGCAGGGAAAACCCGATGCGAGTGCGAGCGGACAAGCAAGCAGAGAGACAACTTTTCGTTCGGCCGAACTTAGCTTTTTGGATTCCATGGCTCGTTCCTGCGTATCCGGTTTACTTTCCTCTCTGTTCGATGTACGGCGTACAATGTACAATGACTCGTTGGTGCTAATCGTCTTTGATACGGATTAAAGAATCTCACAGCCATCGAAATCCCCTTTTTCCAATCACCGAATGCTGTATTTTGCCGTTTAGTTCCGTCGTCGCAACGACACTCGCAATTATGGCTGGGTAAACAAAACCAAGAGCCGCGCGCTTCAGTCCCCACGATCGTCGCGGTGTCCCGCTGTTTGCGACGAACGTTACTCGAGTTAATTACGCGCGCGATTCGAAACAGAGTTTCGCTGAAATTGTCGTCGAGTGTGTTTCGAGCGTACGACCAACGCTCCGAGCTGGGTAGAACGCGCGCTTTCCAAGATTAAATATTTTATTTCGGACAAACAGCTTTCCAGACAATGTTTAAACCGAAATTTAACTGCGGACGGTGGATCGAGACGACAAGTAGGGCAGTACCCCCTGTTTGAGGGTTAAGGAAAACGTCGAGGCCTGTGCGCGAAAGCTAATGGCGGGGGAGCAGCGTCAAAAGCTGGCTTTCGCGAAGCAGCGTACAAGACACGGAAGCTGACGACATCTCTGCGTGTAACGTGTTTATAACGAATAACGCCAGAACTCGGTAGGCGACTCATTCGGTACGAGTCGTCGGTACAAGTTCATTCGTGTAGGGTTTACTACTAGTTTTCTTCTCGTCTGCACTTGCAGCCTTAATTTAGCAAAAGCTGGTATCGCGATCTAAAACCGAAAGAAGAAATTTCCATTTCCGAAGCGACTGGTTACTGGCGAGTAGAAAAGCGGAAAGATCGCGGGGCCGAAAGCTGAGATTCGCGAAAAAAAGATTATGCTGTCAGTTTGGTGGGATTATAAAGGTCACTCGCCAAAAATGATGGCAACTAGATGGGGAACTCCTTAAACCGATGGAATTACGACGCATGAGCGAATAAAGTTGCGTTTTTGCGCAATCTGGTTGCCGACCCGGTGCTGTAGGAATCTTCTTGGGCGGGGCGTTCTTGCCTGGTCCAACTTGCGTCAGTGGGTCGTGCGACGATAGCCAGGTTGTAGAATTCCAATTACCGCGTATCGTATATCGATGAGGTAAGTAACGAGCCGAAAGCCGAAGATTCTGGCGCGAATTAATAATCCTTCGGACGGATCGACACGCACATCGAAAAACATGGTAACGCGAACGTTGACGTTGTCCGCGAATTTTCGCCTGTAAATATCGAGGTTGCGCGGAACGCCTGGAAATCGATCGTTGGGATAGATCGGGATCAAAGGGCGAGACTAGGGTCAAAGTTGAAACTAGACACTAGTCTCGAACGATTTTTCAAAGCACTGGCATTGTTTACCACTGTACGTTAGAAACGCATATTCTTACGCAAGCGATCGCATCGTGCGTATCGAGCGCGGTAGTAAATGTCGCTAATAAAATCGTAATTTCCGTGGAACCATCCATATTCGGTCGCATTACGCATAATTAGCCATATTGAGCAGGAATTAAAGCGACGCCTATTTTGACAGTTAATTAATTGCGCTGGAAAGCTCCGATACGGCGCGGATTAATACGCTCGTTGGTCGGCAAATTTTGTAAAACTAGTCTTCGTTAATCGGATCAATAGGAATTAGAGGATTTCCGAAGGTACTTAATTCGCGGCACGAGCGGGATAAGGAAATCAATTTTTCCCGCAATCTGTTGCTCGATCGAGCATCCGCGGTAACCTTAACCACGACACCTAATTGAATTCTTTTTGGCACTTTCTGGCTTTTGTTTTTAGTCGCAGTGGCAGCAAGCGAAAGCGGTCAACGCGGGAACAAGAAGCAAATTTTAACGCGTGCGCGTTGATACGATACAACAACGAGGGGGGGGGGGGTTGACGTTTGAGCGTTAAACCATTTGGTTAAACAATTTGGAGAAACTTTGGATTCGCGATCTCGGTCAAACGGTCTGCCAGTTGTACTTTGCGGATGTCGGAGAATCGTCTTGCGCGCCAGTTGGTATCTCTGATACTCTCGTAGAAAATTGGCAAAATCTCGCACTCGAAAGAAGAGAGGAAGAACGGAAGGAAACTTGTCGCAAGCGGCGTGTTACGCCGCGTGGCTCACAGCAAACCGTCTTTCTCAACCGTCGTTCTAAAAATTGAGTACATTCGATTACAGATTGACCACACGACGTAGTTTGCATCTCGCACGATACAACGTCGGTTTCCAACGGCTCCTATGTCCTACGATGTCACCGAAAAGATCCTCTTACTACATTTTCAAACACCTACGTTGTTGATACCTCGTGAGAAAGTTCGTTACCGTTCGAGAAGCTTCTCGGTGCTGGATCATCCGATATGTCACGCGATTCAGTTTCCAACGGTCACGAAGGACAAAGGACGTCGGAACCGAGAGCGTCAAAATCAGTTGGCACAGATCGAAAACGCGAGCAATCTTCAAGCGCAGTCAAGGCGAATGATATCAAAGAATTCAAGTCTAATTGTTTAATTGTAAAATAACTAATTGTCAATTACCTTCGGAAACATTGTTGGAAATACATATTTTGGTATCGTTAATCAGTGTCAAAATCATTACAACCACCCTTGATATCCGAAAAGAATCAAGGGAACGATCGTGTTCGTGGCGTCGATCGTCGATTTACGCCTCTCGTTGGCGCGTTTAATCGTGATCGCGTCTCTCCGCGAACGGTCGTAACACGGCGAATAAACAAACAACGCGAAACGAAGCGGATAATAAATAAAAGCGAAAATGCGAGAAAACGCTTCGGCTCTCGTCGACGTGCGGGAAAATGTCGCGCGTTTCGGAAAGCAACATGTCGTTGTACGTCTGTAAGAGAGAAAAGGAGAGAAAACACGCACACGCGCGCACAACGGATTAAAGTCGGTGTTAGAATCGAACGCGGGGCAGCGTTAAAAGATCGCCGATCGAATTTATCGTTTGAAATTCGCTTTCGGGGCGAGATACTTTGCCGGTTAATAGGATTTAAAACGCGTTAGGCGAAAACGAGGATGCGCAAGGGCGGCAACAGAGACGCAGACACGCTGCCAGGGAACAGTCTGCAGCATCGGAGATGGCTCGACGTCCATTAAACTTGCAGCCTTTTTATCGAGTCTGACCCCTCCCCCTCTCCGATACGGCCCAGGCAGGGACGGCTGCTCTTTTCCCTTTTCTCTGGCGAGTTTCAAACGGTTCGCGATCGTCGTGTCAAACGGCGCCGAACGGCGAGCGGCGGAATAAAGGAGAGAAAGGGAAACGAGGAAAGAGCGGTCGGTAGCTGCGTGAATAGAAAAACAGTGATACACCTAGACAGGTAAATAGAAAGTGGTAGAGAGTGGGCGAAAGAGGACGCGGCAGCGGGGGCAGGAAGGGCATAGTGGGGAAACTAGGAAACTTAAAAAGACGGCAAAGCTGTTCCGTCAAAGGGACGACGGCAGAGAGAGAGAGAGAGAGAGAGAGAGGGTCGGATCAGCGTACAGAGGACGCCACGCCGCTGGCTCGATCGGAAAGGGCGGACGACGAGGCTGAAAGCTGCGCCTGAGAAACGCGGTCGGCTCGCCGCTAAACAGGTATCTTCGTCGAGAACGTTCGTTTCCAACGCGTATGGCCATTTTTTCTGCGAACGTGTCGATACGACGCGCTATACGTGGCACGTCGCGGGGATCAACGTCAACAAGTTTCGCGGGTGTAGCAACGCAACGAACGCGGCGATTTTTCTCCGCGCGTTTCTATCGGTCTCGCGGCTAATTAGAACGTCCCTAATGCGCGCGATATGTCAAAATCCGGCCGTGAATATACGAGCTGACGCGGCATACGCGGTGATAAATTCTTGCGTTGGCAGGCGGTGAACTGGCGTCGATGGTGCTTGGTCGACGGCCGAGTGGAAACGAGAGGGGCGATGTTGACAGAGCGGAGCAGAGAATCAAGCAGTTGGAGAGGCGAACAGAGACGGCGGAGGGCGAGCACGATCGAGCGGCCGAGAAGCGCGAGGGTGACGCGTGTCTGGACGCGAGAGGACCGACACGGATACGGAGCACCAGGTCTATATATTACATAGGATGTCGGGAAGCGTATAGGATCGCGCGGATACGCCAAGGGAAGCAAGGCAAGGGAAGAGGAGAGGATCATCGGCTCGCGTCGTTCTCCGTGGCGAGGTCCGCGTGTACGCGCGCGAGAGACACGGCCCCGGCGAGTGTAAGTAAACCCGTGTACACAAGGGTGTCGGGGTTAGCGAAGCGGCCCTCTGTACTCGAATATATGCATATTCAGGACTCGTTACGTAGCTGGCGATATGGCTGCAGGCCGGCCGCTGCGACGCGGTGCACCGCGCCGGAGATACCGGGGGATAGTCGGTGACGGACTGCCGGACGTCCGACCTGTTACCCCCTCGAGCGTCAGCCGCCTCCCCAACTTCCTACCCTCCGCCGCCGCCGCCGCCCCCCCCCCACCGCTTTCTCTCTCCGCTCGCGTCCCTTCGTCTCCTCCTCCGATAGCCGATTCCTGCTTGGTAACTGCGTGCGCTCCAGTTGATCGCTCGATCGAATCGCTACGATCTGTCCGCGGACGGTCTCTGACTGCTGCGTCCACCGGTCGGGATAAATTGCACGAATGATTTCGCACCGAAATGCTCGATTGCCGACGCTCGTCCACGCTCGCACTCCGCCTTCTCCGCTTATACGTCTTTGTACATTGGCCGCCACTCTGTCTCGGAATTTGCTCGGTCTCCCGCGTTCTAAACGCGAAACTTGCCAACTTGATTACCAAACTCGCCGTTGTAAAACCTCGAGAGGCGCTATTTTCAATGCCCAAGGGCACCGCGCGGCCTAATCTCTTTGGAGCCTTTACAGCCTTTACGGCGCAGTCTATCTATCCGCGAGGCCTATCTCTAACTGGGATTCGAGCTTTTTGGACGATCGTTTTTGATCAGGTACCAAGCTACGTGCTCCGCGCATCTCGAACAAGCTCCACGCTCCTCCTTCTTCCTCCTTCTTCCTCCTTCTTCCTCCTTCTTCCTCCTCTTCCTCCTCTTCCTCCTGTACGGAGCTGTTTCCCCAGCACGTGGACTTTTCCCGTCAGAGTTTCATACAGCGACGCTCGTCCACGCGCGAATCTCCACTCGATTTTCTTCAAACGCATCTTCCAGCTTACAAATATTTGTTGCACGTAATTTGTCTCGTCGAAACGACACGTCGGATATTAGGAAGCAGTCGATTTCATACCCTGGCTCGTGCAGAAACGATAGCCAAATTCGATTAAAACGAAAGAATTTATCACGCACGGTAGAATGTGTAATTAAAGTACAGTCGGAGTATCAGTTTATACCGTTCGAGTTTCCGATATACCATCCGAAGATGGTGCAACGATGGAACGCGGAGAATTCCACTAAAGCCATTTGAGCGCTATCGCTACTTTTCCATCGACTTTCGAAAATATGCGTTCCACGTGCACGTCTATTTCAACTAAAAAATATAAATACTCGAGTCTTCGATGCTAAGTTGCGAGTGCGATCGATGCCGCAACGAGCCATCTAACGAGCCGATATTTAGGAACGTTACAAAGGACGCGATATCCTGGCGCGATCGTGAAATTCGATCGACGAATTACATTCGCGAATCTCCTTTGCGTTTGTTCGTTTGCCGTCAATGTCGCTGAAAATTTCGTTCGAACCGAACAAATCCATGTTACGAAAGTGGGACAAAAACGCTACACGGATTCCGACATACCTCGTTGAACTTTCAGCAGCGAGCGAACCCGGTAACCGGCTGCAGAGATGCCAGGAATTCCATTATAAAAATACGCCTACTACGTGCATGTCTGAATGTACTTGGACTTGCGATTTTCCCTCTCTCTCTCTCTCTCTCTCTCTCTCTCTCTCTCTCTCTCTCTCTCTCTCTTTGCGCGTCCCTTTTACGACGCGCCCTACGAATGTTTCTAACCGTACGCGGAAGAAATCTCTCGCAACAGTCCGATAATTGCCCTTGTCGTACAGTTACCGAACAATGGATCGTGCGATATTAAATTCCTGGTAAATACCCGCGTGTAAAATATGTACTACGGCTTTCGCAGTTTGTCGCGAAATCCTTCCTCCCATCCTTTCCCTCGAAAATATCTCCATTAAAAATGTCTCGCTCGTGCAAGGAGACGCGAACGACGGCTATTCCAGCTGGCTGTTCGCGCCTTGGACGCTCTAGCTTTCGCCGCTAAACAGCTCCTCTGCAAACGCGTCTTTCTCTGCAAATTCCTTCGATATTACGTTTTCGTTGCATTTTCACCTCGCCCCCTTCCCGTTTTCATTGCCGACACGACCGTTTCGAGTACAATCGCCGTTCGAGTTTAGCGACCTGGGCCTCTCTTCGACTTTGAAACTGCGAAGAACAAAGAGCTCGCCGTCTACGGGCAACAGGACCAAAGTGCCTCCCGTCCAATTCGTCGCGTCGATTAATTCTTTTACTTGCAAGCGCCTCCAACTCCCCTCCCGCGAACGCGGCGCGCGAGTCTCGTTCGCGCGCAGCGAACGGAGTAGGAAAGCAGAGTGGGAGCGAGACTTTTAGAAACGAATGCCTGGCAGAGTTCGATCCCAACGATGCGTAAAAACGATTCGTGGCATTAATTTTAACGAAACGCAACGAGTTGCAGCGCGCGAATACCTTCGATCTTGCAAACGCCGTACGATTCCATGCTTTATTGGTTAACTTTATTCATCGAAACGTTAGCAGCGAAGCGGAACGCGATCAATGCCTCAGTCGCGGTTGCATAGTTTGCGCATCTCGATTTCCCTATCGGTGTAGTTGCGGCTATTTGTACCGGCCTGCGAGCTTTTAAATTCGCCACTTTACGCCTCTTCTCCCGCCCGGGCTGTCGCGAACGCTGCGTGCAACATTAAGATTAAGCTTGAGACTCGCGAGAATGCTCGGTCCACGAAAATTGCGACGATCGATCGATCGAATTCGCTGACGCGAGCAACTCCATTTACGGATGCGACTGCCGCTTCGTTAAATTGTTTGCTCGAACGATAACAAGGTTGGTGCGAAAATGAGCGCGATGTTCGCACAAACGGACGATCGAGCGGTAAATCGCGGCTCCAACCAGACGCGACGATACCTTGAGCGTGGGGCCATTTAAAACTTTAAAGCGCGAAACCATCAATACTCGATTTCCACGGCGTAGCGATAGTTTCCGCAAATTCGCGACCTCCGTCGTCTGGCTAATTCCTCGACACGACTCGCCCGCAAAACCGAAAGATGGGACGAAATCGAAAGCGTAACGTCGATTTGATACGCGAAACAAACGCGATAACAAGCGCGGTGCACGTTGCATAGAAATTCTATAGCAGCACGTTCGAGCGCGATGTAACAAATTATCCGAAAATCCGATTTTCTGCCCGTGTTCAGAGTGCGAAGCAATTTCGCTCGGCACAGCCAGTACTCGCGCAGTAATCAACTCGAGACGAAACTTCGTAGAACCGCGTTATTCGCCGATTCCAACGAAAAAAAAAAAAACCACTTGCGCGTTATAATATTCTCCCGCGTTTCTGGAATAAATTTTCCATCAAATAATACTCGTCGCTCGCTCCGAGACGTTGGAGTTTTAGCGCCGATGACACGGGGCCCCTGGCAAAAAGTAGAACGACGCGTGCACACATTGTTTCGACCGAGAAAACAGTCGACGATAAGCCTCGCAGTCAAGCGCCACTGCGAATGAAGAAAGAAAAAAAAACAAAAGAAAAAAAAGGAGACAGTTGAAAATGTCTGGAAGCAAATTCATACCGACCAACGCAAGACGGATACGTGCTTACTGCAAAAAAAAGAAAAAAAGAAACGCGTAAAACCGTGCACGGGTATTTGAAATAAATCAGCAGGGGCGAGAGAGCACTAAAACACTATCATCCCATACGAGGAACAAAAAAAAGGAAGAAAAAAAACACGTGCACAGACTACAGCGATAAAAAGATACTTGGCTAGCGGCAAACCAGCCAAACAGCGCAAACAAGAAGGTTTATTTTTTTTTCTTTTTTTTTTCTTTTTTTTTTCTTTGTTTTTTAGGACGAGCCAACGTAACGAGCAACCTGCAAAAGTTATCGCATCGCTTGGACCGATCTCGCCGCTCTCGATACTCGATACTCCGTTTAGGCAACAGGAGCCTACGCGAGGAAAGGCGATGCTTTTGTCGCGTAATAATCGACGAGATAGGAAAGGATAAGAAAAAAAGGCTTGTAGAATACAGACCGAACTTTTTACTAAAGGACCAAAGTTTTTATATCTTCATTATGGTTCGCATACTTTATGTGTTATCGGCGAGTCGGCGGATACCTAGCTCTCGGGTGGCGTCAGGCAGATCTTTCTGGGCGTTACGCTTTCGACGAAATACCGCGTTGCGAATTGGCAACCGCCACGACAGACTCTTCCGAGCTAAACACAGGCAACCAGAACGTGGAATAAGGCGACGCGGAAAATTACGATCGGCCCACAGAAAGGCAGAAATATTCGCTTCGCGTTAAATCGGCGAGGACAATGGGCGGTATTTATAAGCCAAACAATCGTACCACGGACGACGGGAACGAAATATTTAGCGATCGTAGCGGATGAAAGATCGACGCGGGACTCTCGCATAAAACACGCGTAACAAAAACGACAACCGTATTGGCTAATCAGGAGGACATGGAAACTGAAGATAATGGATAAAGGGACGGCGCGCGGTGCAATGATTAAGCCCCGTGTAGCGCAGCTACAAAAGGCAACCGAAAGCGGATAAAAATTGCACGATCGAAATTATCGAGTACGAGATGCGCCGTGGTACGCGAGGGACGACGATCAAACTCTCGACTGCCTTTGCCGCGACGCCGGCGAGAGCGAGCGAGAACGTAAACAAAGTTTCTCAAATCGGTGAACATTCTACGAACGCAAAGACTGATTTATCCGATTATCAAGCAGATTTACAAGAGAGAGAGAGAGAGAGAGACCATCGATACAAAGAGAAGCAGATGCCAACGAAACAGGTCAGTCGTAATTTTTAAGGGACTGCGAAAGTTTCCTCCGTTTTGCGAGGGAATAACGTGGAATAGCAAATGGAACAGAACGGATCGTACGTGATTGAACAGAACGATATAAAACGAGAATAATGAGAGGCATTCTCGCTGTCGAGCGTAAAACAACGAATAGGCCGCCTCGCCGAGCCTTTCATTCCTCCGGCAGATTTCAACGACTACGGTAAATTACGGGGCCAACAACGACCATAACAACCATATTGTCTTGTTGGATGATAAGCAAACGACAACGCAATGTACATTTTTATCTACAGACTGGCAAGCGTTGCGTTTCAATCATATCGCTAGCCTGGTTCGCGTTCAACGATAACCCTAAACTCGAGCCAAACGCCGTTTCACGCAACTTGAAACAGCCAATTGCCAACTTTATCGATCCGAAGGAAAAGTCAGCTCGAAATAACGACAGAGGCTGTTAATTAACAGCGCCGACTGACGCCAGCAGAGAACGAGCTCCTCGGTAGAACGACGAACGTTCCGCTGCCTCGAAGAAGCTAAATAAAAATATTGCCCCCCTTCGAAACATTCGAAGTCCACTGCGCGGTTGCCACAGACGGCGACGTCTCGTCCGACGAAATTACGATACCGAAAAAGTCGCGAGCGAGAGGTTTCCGATTTATCTTCATCTTGGAATTGTTTTTGGAAAGAAGACGAAGAAGAAGTCCAAAGTTGATCTAGCGAATGTGAAACGAGAACAGCCGGCAAAATTCAAAGGCAAGACGCAGAACGTAAGCGTTGCAGCATCATCTCGTTTGTAACCGCAGTCGAGAATAGTATGGCCAATTTCTGACACGGAAAAAGCGTGAATGACGTTTGCGGCCAAAACCGAGCGCGTAGTCTTGCCTGGCAACGGAATAGAAACAATCTGCAACTCGCGCGAGAACGGCTGCATTGGCCTTCGATCGAAGGATAAACTGGAAGAAACGCGTACCAATCATTAATTACGTCGATCACACGCGTAATCATTAATTACGTCGAAACTCGACCGCGGATCGATGGTTAATGGTTCGGGCAAAGAAACTACTCGGCCAAATTCTATTCGTCACTCTGGTCTCCGAATCTGGTTACGTGCTTACCGATCGAGCCCGATAAACAGTCCCCGTTGGAGGAAACTAGCAGGCCGCCTTTCAACCGTACGACAGTCAGTCTCGGGCCAATTCTCGAAAGTTTATTCGAAACGTCGAAACGACAGTCCCGGTTTGAGACGTTTCGCGCGAGAGAACGACGATAAGAAAAGCAAAAGAGGCTAAAACGTCCAAGCTGAAATATCTCGTAAACTAATCGGTTTCGACCGTGTCGCCTTCTGCTTCTTTTCTTTTCTTTCTTTTCCTTTTTCTTTCCTTTCTTTTCCTTTTTTTCCTTCCTTTTCCTTTTTTCCCTTTTTTCCCTTTTTTCCCTTTTTTCCCTTTTTTCGTGGAACGGCGACAGGATTCGAAAAGAAAAAAGGAAAAAAAGGCTGACACAGTCGCGACCGCGAGTTGATCGGATCGAGTCGATCAACAAATTTCAAACTTCGACTCGCATTTCGCTTGCTACTCGCTCCGATGTAAAGTAGCCTCGCGTCGGAGAAAGCAAAGTTTGAACGCGTTTCGTCAAGAATTGGCGTTCTTTCTAGAAACAAGTCGTGGACCACCGCTCTCTCCAAGTTTCTTCTTCTTCCTTTTCCGCGAAGCGACAACGGCGAAAGAATGCCACGCGAATAAACGTAAACGTAGGTAAACGCGATGGCGATTTATCGAGTTATCGAGTCCTTGAACGACTACGTATCTCCCAAAGCCCTTTATACAGCGAGCGAAACTATCTTTACTTTCAATCAATTTCCGGTGTACTCGCAATGCCCTCCGGGAACGGCTCGTTATCGCAGGTGAGTAAACTTGCATTTCAGGTGTACGAGCTTCTCGGCAAATATCCCCTCCCTCTACACGCAGCTATTCTTCCTCGTTTACATTCACCGGATGGATAATTTAATATCACCGAGGCGAAATTGACATAGAAATCGGTCTGATCGCAGATCAGAGTCCTTCTTCCTTTCGGTAAGTTTTTCCTCGCCTTAATTTCCAGTGCCAATCGGTCGGAAAATTTCCCTCGAAGACACCCAACCGAACTTTGCTGCTCTTCTTTCGCGTCGAATCGAAACACGTCGTCAAAGGGAAATTGTCAATGATTTATTTAATCGTTAACGAATCGCAGCGTGTTTGGTTGGGTTAAAGAGTCGAATCGAATCGCGTACAATCGGAAACGTTGGCGCATTACACTTTTCTCGGCTGACGGAGGTGTTTTACGCAACAGTTTGTCCGTGTCAAAACTCGTTGCAACTTACTCCGGTTATAACAAAAAAGAAGGGGAAAAAGGGAAAAAAGGGAAAAGAGGAAGGAAAGAAGAGAGGAAAGAGGGGAAAATGCAGGATGAGAAATTCCGTGAAATTTGGCGATCTATGAGCCGCAAAATGAAGTCTGGTTAAGAAGAAGGAGCCGCGAAGGGCGATAGATTGAAGAGGCGGAGGCAAATGAGAGCGGGTTGGATAACGCCGCCGAGGAAAGTTTTAAATTGTGTTGGGAAAGGCGAGCGATTAGTGGATTATAAACATACTGAAAACTTCTGACGGGATTAGCTTTCCTCGCGAGAGGGGTCGAAAGAGGTTTGGCTGGCTTTCGGTCGGTTCGAATAACCTCGAAAAAGCACTTGACGTCGTTCCCGATTTCCCCGCTGCGCCAAACCGGGCATCCTGAATCCGCGCGGTCGTCTTATAACAAACTGCAACCATAAACGTTAATCTTTCGAACAAGTGTCTCTTACGAAGGGATCGGAATTTCCGAAATTTCCCAACGCAACGCACCTCCCCCCTTCCTACCCAAACATCTTGCCGTATTGCAGTCGATATCGAGTTTCCATCGTCCGAGCATTGCTATCTGAATCGTCTAATCGTCTAATCGTCTAATCGTCTAATCGTCTAATCGTCTAATCGTCTAAATCGTTAATGCGCGTAAAATGTCAAAATGACAAAAGTTACAATTACTAGCCTACTAGCCGTAGGATAGCAACCGAATCTTTCGATTTAGGCGCGTTCGCAAGATCGGGCTGGAAAAAGGTGCCGGGCTTTCATCAAACGTATTTGCGCCACTTTTCACGACTAACTGCGCTGCGACCAACTGTACGTCTGACTCAAATATCGTATAGATATTGGAGAAAGAAGGCCGAGAAATTGACAAGAGGGTAACAGCGATCGCGCTTGATCCTATGTAGCGAAAGACAGAAAGTTTGAAGCTTTCGATCGCGCGATTTTTTTCAGGAAACGGACACGCGCCGCTCTCAAAATGTCTGTTGTGTTACGGCGTAGGGCGCACGCCGCGGCACCCCAAGACGGTCAAGATGGTCGGCAGACGTGCAAGACCCTCTTTTTAACGGGACGAGCAATAAACTTGAGAACTCCATCCCCCGTTGATTTTACCACCCAAACGGTCAACCAATTATACCGTAAAACAGTCTAGGTTTCCTCACCCTCTCCCACGTCAATTTCTGCTGCAAATCCGCTTTCTCCGCCGATTCCTGGACACACCCAGGAATCGCGTTCGCCCATTACAAAAAGCGTAAGCCAACAGGCGAACGCGTCACTCTCACAGAAGCTCAGACCGAAGTACAGACCTGTCAAATGTCTCTCGCGTCGACAGTGCGTTGATCCAAAATTACGACGTTGCGCGTTAGCGTATAAAGCGTTGAAAATATATTTAACATTCGCGTCAAGTGCGTGTCGCGATCATTCAAACACCCCTATTCTCTCAAACGAAATCAGGGGCTCGTCGGTGCCGCGGCGTTGACTGTCGCGGTCATAGCGAGAACTTGCAATTCTCACTGACGCCCATCGTCGTCTCTCTCGCGTCTCTCCGCGACCGTCGAGTAACACGTAGGTTCGTAACGGCGAACGACAAAGCAGGATGATAAGCGTAGCTTTCCGCGTTACGTGTCCTCCTCCGTTCGTTTTCCGCGATCCATTACAATGGAACATGTCAGCTGCAATTTGACATCAATATGCAGATGTTTCGCTGGAAAGCTGTCCTACGCGCACCGAATATCGAATTATCGATGAATTACGATTTCTAGTTGTGCGCGCAACTTGTGAATTATAAGCCAGATTTACGCGCTCGTGCCATGCCTCGATCTCGCATTTGTGAAAAAGCCGATGCCCCCCGTCGTCGTTTCTCCAATTTTTAGTTCACCTTCGATTACGATCGCGCGCCACATCCTGGCACTCTCGATAGTCGATCGAGACACGTTCAACGACGAGAGAGTGGTGTCTAGAACGTCGACCTTGACAGCAATTTTCGAGACAGCATTTTCAAATCAACTCCGCAAATTATCCGATCCTCCGGTGGTCTTGATATCCTCGCTCGTTGCAAGTAGCAAGTTGGCGTATCGAGCAGAAAGATATCCCAAACTTTCGACAGCGAATCGCGTTTCGAAACGGCAATTGTTTCAAAACGGCGGTGTCGAATCGCTTAAACTCCACCGCCGCGGAAGGTAAATCGAGGCAGGAGAAATTGTCGCAGTCGTAAACAAATTACGCGCTGCTCCGGCGTTTCTTCGTTTCGCACGGCGGAGCGTGCCGCGGCAAGCACGAAGAAGCGAAAACTTCCTTTCCGACGTCCCGCGCGTCGACGAATCTTCCACCGCCGACCGATTGACAAGTTTCTACTCGCGCCAAGCTACGCCCTTTCCCAAACCGTTCGACTTTTGTTCGAAACGACGCTTTTCCAATAACTTTTTCGCGCCTCGCTGATTTTGATGCTTCGGGTCAGGCGGTTTAGCCCGGGGATAACCATTTTGTTTTTCAATGTCGTATAAGCGAAACAGAAAAACCGAACCGAAACCGATTCGCCAATTATAATCCGTCGTTCGTTGTGCGAGTGTATTTGTCAATTATAACTTCTGGCTCGATAAACGTTTGTTAACGACGATAAGAAGCTCTGCACGCTCGTACGCCGAAGGTATAGAAGATAGGCCAGTGTCCGAGATCCGCTCGTACAGCCGCGACCCTCGTAACGCGTTCGTAACATATAGTTTCGAGGGTGTTTGCAGGCATCGATCTGAATCGATTTGAACGAACTCGCGAGCTTTATCGGGGAACGAGACGCGGGCGTATTCGAGGTGCATTCGTTTCCAAGAGACGCGTATAGCAGGCAGCTGGCGGATAGGAAAAACAGAGACGCAAAGACGGATATTAGCGGGCATTTTCCTTTCGTCGGCGCAGTACGTTGTCGCGTTTGAACGGAAAGTCGCTCGATTAGACGGAACGGGGAATCGAAGGTACGCGGAGAGAAGCAGATGCGCGAAAGGAACGCGCGGTCCCCTCCGCCAGTTTGCATTCTTCTTCTTGCTTTGCGAGGCAGCGCAGCAGTCCTCGAAACGAGATCCATTGTTTCCAGCCGTTGAGCACGAAGAAGTGCCGGCAGGAGAACCACCTACTCCAACACTCGAGTGCCCTTGAACGGCCGACCCGACGATTAAGCCGGAAAGTGTCTGGAAACTACTCAAACAGCACGCGAACGACGGATCGAGAACCTCTCAGGGCCGGTTTTGTACCGCGTTCCGTGTATCGAAATAGTCGAACCTCGTCGAATCCCCTGTCCGACGCGGCTAAGCGCAGGCTCTCGCCTGTCGAATCCTGCCAGAGAGTGCGACGGATGGGCAATGTACGTACGCGTCGACGAGAGCGACGGACAATTTGAAGGAGACGCGGTGGTCGGCAGACGCCTATCGACAAAGGCAAACGCGCGATAAAGAGACGCGTATTTCGTTGCCTCGCTCGTTAAACGACAGCATTGGTTGGAGGATCTTTGCCGCATCAACGAACCGTCCGACATAATTATCCGGCAATCCATCGGTGAACTTGGATTACCATAGAATCCGGAGCAACAGTGGCTTGGCAGGAAGCCCGCAGCGTTTCGGTTGCCGCCTTTCGAATCTTAATAAATTATCCGTCGACCATGGACGATCGGAGAAGGGTGCGAGAGGCTGGTCGAGCGCGCATCTATCGGCATGCTCATTAATCACCCGATACACACACACACAGATATATATATATCTATATCTATATATATCTATATCTACATATATCTATATCTATATATATCTATATATATATATATATATATGTATGGCCCGGTTCGTCGCCACCGATAATCGGCCGCGCCACAGCCGACCAGGGAATTTGAATTTCGAGAACGGGCATACGGTTCTGGCTCGAATATTATCGGTATATCGATTTCGCACACCCACCCACTCCGTCCCCACCCCCCGTGCCTTGCTTCGCCCACTTGAAATCCTCCTGTCAACCAGTTCAAAAAGATTTTCTCAGCGTCCTGTCGTTTATACTCGCACCGTAAATTCGATAAGCTTTATTGCCCCAATGGCTGCTGATTCGATGATAATGCAAACCGACCGCGCATTGAAACATCTCGTTTCTCTTTAGGTTCCTCGCCCAACGATTTTGCAACTGAACCTCCTCCTGCCGAACGATGTCTCTCAATCGCCAGAAACTTTCGAGTTTGGCAATCAGCTTCGGACAGTTTTGTTTGCGTCGAGCGCTTTAAAGGACGCAAACTTGGATTCTCGAAGCTCGCAACGGCAAATTCGACACGGCGAGCCGTAACGTGAATTTTCCAAACTCGTTACACCGGCCAAAATTATTTTTATTTCGGTGGAAAGATCGTCGCATCTCGAAGGATACGCGTTACTGCACGCGCGAAAACGATGCTCCAGCTGTTCAAGTTGCGACGAATTTTCCGATTTTTCCTCTCCTATTCAACTCGACTCGCGAAACTCTGCTTGCGAAAAACCCTTCTGGCGATCCACGTCTCGTCCTAATACAGAACGTCTTGTCCTCCCCTAATACAAATCGCGCGCACACGGTGAACTCGTTGAAACGATCCCGTCCCTTACGATTACAACTTTGGACGCTGTCGTATTGCAAAGAGCTTCCCTTCGTTTCGAGGCATCGACAAGGTCGGTCAAACAAAGTACAAGCGTCTTTAGCTTGTACTATCTCTCCGCGGTAAATCTGAAAGCGAGCAAGCTCGTGGACTTGCGATTGTCGCCACGCGTCATCCGAAGCCAGAACAAATCGACGAGAACCGTCGCGAGAATCGGCAACTCGATAGACAATGCTATAAAATCATAGCAAGACTCGGGCGTGGAAACGAGACCAAAGCAAAAGTAAGAGGAAAGAAGAAGACACATCGTCGAGACACGTAATAGAAGATATAGAGTAACGGGAGGGTCAAAGGACACTGAGACGATACTGAAGGAGACGGGGGAAGGACTGACGGAACTAAAGAAAATAACGGAAAAGAAAAGTGCGATAGAAGGAGGGAGGAAAAATAGAATGTAGAATATAGAAGATAAGAGGTAGGTATAAGAATAGAGAGAGACAGATCGAGTAAGAAGGTTAGTTGGACATACGGCAATAAGGTAATACCAAAGCGCGGCAGATCGAAACGAGACAAAATTGCCTTTGCGCCGTTACGCGGAGTCGTCGAGTTTACTCGACCGCGAGCGGCCTTGGCGCAGTTGGCGAACGGCGTTCGCTGATTTAATTATTCCGAATTGCTTCTTTTCTCGCGGAATCGCGCGTTCCAGGCGTCTGCCTGGAAAATTACGAGGAGCCGTTGCTGTTTTATCCGGCGACTTCTATCGTCCGGCGAGATAGAACCACAAAAAAGGAGAGCAGTTGGTATGCGCGCGTGTATCGAGTGTATCCTGAGAGCGTTTTTAGCCGCTGAAAGCACGCGGAAGAAAGCTCGTAGCTCTAGAAAGCGTTCTCGTGCGTTCGCAAAGGACACAACGCCGTCGTCGGCCGATATAATTTCTCTCGCGAAAAGCAGCGTTCGAGAGGAACGTTCCGACCACGGTCCAAAGCCACGACGAGTTTAAAGCAACGCCCGACGAGCGGTACGGATAAATGAAATTGTTTGGCCTTTATTTTGAAAGCGGTGTAAATCCATCGCTCCGAACGGTCGGGGCACCGATAAATCAAAAACAAACGATACGGAGATTAACCATGAGAATTTCACGAATCGCGCGATTCTTTAATGGCGAGATCGGCGCAAGTCCAGTCACGAGCCCGAAAAGCGATATTGATCTAACCAACTGTCGAAAGGACTATTCGTACGACCACCGTTCGTGCGCGTCACGTCGAACACGCACAAATTCGCAAGATTCGAACTTTTTGGAGAAGAAAACTCGAATTCTCTTAGCTTTGGTTTACTTTGATACAAGAGACTGGAGACAGTCCGGCCTGTCTCTGGTTTCGAGGCCTGCTCGGACAGACGCGGCCTTATCGGCACTTTCCAACCGAGGGGAATGCGATCACCTCGATATCTCGGAAGAAAAACAGGCGGCAATTGCGGGTAAAAAAAGAGGAGAGAAAGACGAATCGCACCGTTGCGGATCATTTAATCGTTTTTCCAACAACGCTTAGCGCGCGTGGAAATATTTGAAATAACCTTCCCGTGAAATAACAGCCATCCCGATTATCCGAATCTGTGAAACTACGTTGGCGCGGAAAAAGACGAAGGAGAATGTACATATAAAACAGAGCGTCCTGAAAGCATTTTGCCCGTTAAAAGCATCGAAGAGAAAATTCGTTCCATTTTCTATGGAAAAGGGGCACGACGCTGCGAAGCGTGCTCAATCGTATCCATCAGGTATAATCGTTGCTGAAAAAAGACGATTAGCACACGACTTAACTCGATGGAAATTGGAAGAAACTGTTTCCCTTTGTTTAAGGCAGCTACTACCTATTAACGGTGAAAAGCGAGCAGATTAAACGAAAGACTCGATCGACTTTTTAACGCTTTACCGCCGGCTCTGCGATTATTTACTCTCTTCGCGCCACGATATCGCCCCTCGCTACTCTGTCCACTGATTCGTCAAAATCCTCGTCGATTCGCCAACGCGATAAACGACAAGGTTACGTATTACGTATTACATTCGAGCAAACGACAGAATTTTCGGCTCAGATTTCTCGACACGAACTTGTTTTCAACAACTGTAGCTTTTCCACCGTCGTCGCGTACCTCGTTTCGGCAATTGGAACGCTGCTGTAATCGTCATTCGGCCTCTTACTCGTGCTCGCTTTCCTTCTTTTCCTTCGAAATTTAACGAGACGTCGAGCTTCGGCAGCTGATGCGGTCGAGATCCTTTAATTCTGCTGCAAAAGTGCCGTTACAAACTGGCGGACGAGTACTACATCTTTTCCTTTCTTTCCTTTTCTTTTTTTCCTTTCCTTTTCTTTTTTTCCTTTCCTTTTCTTTTCTTTTTTTCCTTTCCTTTTCTTTTCTTTTCGAGCGGCACGAAGGAAAACTGCCGCGATTTTGACGACACGCGTCACCGCTGGCCGGCTTAGTTTCTCGCAGCGCGCGTTCGATGGGTCGACACCTCGGAGACTAAAGCCGAGCGATGGCAACGCAGAGAAAAATTGCCCGGGACGTTGGTCTCGAGGCGATCACCTTTGCGAACGATCACCTTTGCGAACGATTACCGGCAAATGGTGGATACCATGATGGATCACGGTATCCGAGCTATCCAACCGCCATTAGGCGTAAGGTAATTTTCAATGATTCCGTCGTTATAGGAAATCTCGCGCCACGTCTCGTTCGCCTGCTCGTCACGTACACGCCGACAATAGTAGACCCGGGCGAGCTAACGCGTGTATACGTCCTAACCTAACCGTCCGCGCCCAACCTAATGGATAATGGCGACGAAATCGTTGATCCGTCGTTACCGGTTGATTACAATCCAGCGATTTCTCCATCCGTTTCAAATTCACCCGACGCGGTGCGTTCTTTGCCTAAACTGATTGCTTTCTCGTTGGCTGCAACGAGCACGTTCCCTTACAATCCCATCTTTTCAAACCAGCGAAACATAACGCGTCGTAATGGACGCAACTATGGATCTCTCTTATCGGGAATCGGCCAACGAAAAAGTATGAAATTATAATATTGGTACGTGCGCGTTTCGCGTATGTTTTCGTGGAAATTTTGCACGTTTACGAAAAGCCGCTTAGTGTTTACCGTGCCATTATTCGCGCGTATTCGCACGTACGCAAACCATTACCGCGTGCGCGTTTCATTTTCCTGAAAAATCATTCGAAACGAATAAAATGGCCACGCGTTGGAAACGACGGGATGCAACTGTCCACGGATGGCGAGGAAGGAGATATTACAAGGCACAACCTCGCATAAATGCGCACTCGTGCTTCGACGAACCTGATTAGATGCGAATTTCTCGCGCACCAAGTGAGCAAACCAATCGTGCACGTATGCGCACACAGGCTATGGGGCTACACGCGCTAATCTTGGAAACGTTGGAGAGAAAAAGGACGCGAGCAGAGGCGTACGGTTGAAAGAGGACGAGGGAGGAAGATGGAAAGCGACGACAGGAGGAGAGGAGGAAGTGGTTTTTGTACGCGGAGCGATAAATTTGGCGGTGCAGCGTTTTGCCCCCGAAAACCTATCGCAATAAATACGTGGTACGTCCGGTACGCGGTTGAGCCGCCGCGTTATACTCTAATGCAGTGCATATGGAACAATTTATAACGTTTCAGCGCGGGTCCACGAGCCTTTTTCTCGCCGCTCGTTCGTTCAGCTCACACCGCGCGCGCTTTTCACCGCCCATTGTTTCTCTATTGCTGAATTATTATTTCGTAATTTGCCTTTTGTCCTTTGAGATCGCCGCGCGCATACCCTTATACGTACATATATCGTTATATACCTATACAACAATCGACTCGCGTCTCGCCGTGCAATTGGCCGAGCGCCGTCGCGACAGCGTGGTCGCGTCGAAAGGTCCTTTCCGTCGTTCTTGACTTTGCGTCAAGCATCGAGCACCGGTCCGAAAATTGATTCGAACCTCGCGCAGATCCCGCAGATTGGAAATCTCGCCTCGTCCTGCAAGCTTCCTCCTTTCCAAAGCCGCCGTTTACGGCACGCAGCGTGTTCGCCGCGTTGATCCTACGTAAAAGCAACTTGCAAACGTAAGAATCCAAACGCTTCTCAGAGTTACTCGCGCCTTCGTTACTCGCGTCGTAGCGTTTCTCCCCCCAACAACAGATCGTCTCGGCTTGGCGCCTGAATGCCGCTCCTCGGCATTCACGGAACCTCGAGTCGTCCCGTTACGAGGCACGCTCTTCTCTCGGTCGGATGCATCGTCGCCCGCTTTTTACACTTCGTCCTGGACGATGGAAGACCGGCACACTGTTCAACATCTCGGCACGTGTTCTTTGCGGAAATTGCACGTTATCGCGCGTCCCTACCTCGTCAAATCGCGCCAACTTACGAAACCATTTCCAAACCACTCGCACGAGCAAGACCTAGCAACTGCACGAGTAGCCGTAAGCGACTAAAGCGGAAATACTTTGCGGCCACGACGGCAGTCAAGGTCGCCAGCCCAGAAAGACAACCCGTCCCTGTCTCGATCAATGTAAACGGCGAAAGGAGACTCGAACCGTGGTAAACAGCTTTGGTGCACTCTGGAAACTAGCGACACGAAGAGCCCCACGATGGACCAAGCGATCGATGCAGGAACGCAGATCGACGACAAATTACCGCTGCTGTCGCCGACGGATTCCGAAGAAGCCTACGACCATGTGCGAGACGGCGGCCATCGATATTCCAAAAGAGAATCAGGCTCCGGACGCCTGTCGAAAACTTTTCAAACGCGAAACGCAAGTTTCAAGCTGGCGAATAGCGAAACCTAGACCTTGGGTCGGTAAGAACGCGCCGGATAAACTAGGAAAACAGGCAGCAGAGTCAGAGTTTTAACGCGCCGATGTGGCACGTTCGTGTTCGAAAAAACTGCCATCCAGCAAACATCGAGTAATTTCAGTTAGCCGAGAAACGCCTGACGAATAAAGACAAGACGTTGTCGACTAATTCGGAGGAAGCTGTTCGCTACGCACAAGACCAACTGGTATGTGAAACGCGAACAAGGAATCCAGAAGTTTAGCATCCCGATGTACGTTAAAGCGTTCGTGCGCGCTATACGTCAGAAATTGCGGAATTTTAATTTAGTAACCTCCGCCGTGCAGCGATTTAGAAAATTCAAAGATCCTATTACGCAAAGTATTCGGCGAACAAACTGGAAGCGTTTCCCAGGATGTTCGGAACGTCGTTGGCCGCAAATTCGTCGAAATCGCAATCAAGAGCAGAAACGCGGTATGGTAGAGAGAAAAAGAGGAAAAAGGTACGACGTTATCGCGTCGGACCGTTCGGCTGGAAAAGGACGTACGTACGTTTTCCTTTGCTTGGAAACACGCGTCGGGCGGTTCGCGTTTCCAAATCGTCTCGAGCAGATGCGAACCCATTGTGCAAATAGTTTCTCGAGAATTACCTAGACCGATTTTTCTTTCGCGTCGTACAGTTTCTCGAATTTCGCTCATTTTTTCATTTTCAACGTTTTCAAATTGTCGCGGCCTCTCCCGTCCGGTTGCTGATAAATTTAGAGTCTCGTGTCTCAGCTGCTCCACTTTACGCAGAATCGTACGCGGGGCGTACAGGACTACGGGACATGCACGTACACGCGATTGCGCAATTGCATTTGCAAACGAATGCTCCAATTACGATGCACGTAAATATAAATAATAATACACAATACAGGTAATATAGCTCTCCGCATCGTCCGATGGCGGTTCTTTGGCGCGAATATTAAGAAAGAAGGAAACAATCGGTTAATAATCGAATCGAAAAGGAATAACGCGGTGCGCTCAACTACCAACGTGCTCATCCACGCACGGCCGCTTCCAGTCGGCGCGAGACCAGACGAAAAGGGAGAGAAATAAAACGCCACGAACGTGTATATAAGCGTGCGAGTAAACGCTCGTCGGCTGATAAATTGAGAAAGCGTTCTGCTTAGTACGGAACGGACCAACGTCGTCAAAAATGTCCGAAAACTTCCGTCGAGGCGATCAGAACCCGTAGTCTCGCTCGACGGCGTCGGTTTGGCTTCCGAGAACGACATCCTGCAACGAAATTATATACCTACAATACATATACGTACAAAGGCACATTCGTCTACCTCTGCGCACACATCGGCCAAGCTTTCGATCGCGTTTGCCGCCAGCCACTACTTGATCCATTCAAACATTCGCCGCGCAACTAAAAACTAGGATAAACCGCTAACGCGCGAGATTGTCCGACATGTAAACGAGAGCGGATTCCAGTTTGTTCAAAATCGAGCGAAATTGCGCGAGAAAGGATCGCCAAAGCAGGCAAATTCGATAGAAAACTACGCGTCATATCGATTTACCAAATGTTTTACCAGTTGGAAATTTTCAACGACTCGACGAAAAGAAAAGAGTCAAACGATTACACCGGGAGTAACTAGCGACTCTGCTACTATTTCCTTCGAACTTTGATACGTTTCGAAACGTTTAGACACGTTTAGACACGTTTAGACACGTTTAGACACGTTTAGACACGTTTAGACACGTTCTGACACGTTTTGACACGTTTTGACACGTTTTGAAAAAGGGCGAGAAACGAGCGCGAGTCGCTGGAGCTCGACTTGAGATTTTTCGCCCAAAGTTCGAAGCCCGTCGAATAAAATACAAAAGCGGGGCTAAACGCGGTGTTTAAGGTTGCGAGGTGCCGCTTCAAAAGTAGCAGTGCCAAGAGGATGGAAGAGGCGGGGGAGAGGGACGAAGATAACTTTCAGCAACGCGATCTTTCGAGAAATCTTGCGCTTCTCGTCGATAGGACGCGCATTATCGATGCTTTTAACGAAAGAACCGCACGCGCGCACGCCGAAGGATCTGCCGCTTTTAAAAGCATTTCTCGCGTAAAGGGCTTCCTCGCGATCTTGCCGACGTTGGGGATAACGGAATCGCGTGGCAGCGCAAATGCGCCAGAGACTCGGATGGCGGACGCATTGGCAAGATTCGCCGATGCGCCGTTTCGATGATTTTAATGCATCGGCGATTATCGCTCGCCGGGAATCCGCGTCGTCTCGAATACCCGGCGATTTCGAAACAGCCTGCTCCCTTCCTTCCGCTCCATTAAAGGCGACGCAACAACAGTCGCAGCTGTTGTAACAGTCTCGCAAGCGACGCAACGCGACGCGGATGGTCGAGCTTGTATCGAAAACCAATTAATTCAATTTCATCGTCCTCGCTGATCGCGCCATAGTCGTAGCTCGCCCCCTTGGTCCAAATCCGCCAAATCGCCGCCACGTGCCAACGCGAAAGTCCAACTTTCAAATTCCCGTCTCGGCAAAAAGTATTAATTAAAACGTTTCCATCTCGCTTCGAAAGAACTTTGCGGAAGGTTCGCAGACTTTAATTTACCATGCTGGGTGTTTGTAATCTTTCTCGTTCGTTCGTCTTTCTCGTGCCAACGATACGCGCATTCGCAACCTTTACCTCTCACCGAATCGGCATCGAGCGCTATCGGAACGAGTATCGATTGGTCCGAACCGCGCGAATGTTCGTGTCTTCGACGCGACACGATCGATCCTCCGATACGAAGATCGAATATACGATCGTCTTTCGTCGAGCCGCGTCGCACAGCGATAAACAACAAGCTACGATACGGTTGGTTCCCGTTGTTCCTATTAGCGGAACTGTAGCGGAACCTATTAGCTGTATCTTCTAGTTGCCAGTTCGTCGTCACACTGTGCGTAAGCTTAGCCGCCTTGACAAACGTACGAACGAATCGACAAAGAATCGGCGAGTGACTGCTCTGTGTCGCTTTCCTCGGAATCGTTTCGCGATTAAGACTCGCCATCGACGCTTTGAAAATCATCGAACGTCATCGGCATTCCGCTGTGCCAACGATACTTTCACTTTTAATGCTCGACGACCAAGACGTACCTCCGGCTAGCTCGGGTTAGGTTCGAAAGGACCGATATATCGTACGTTTGTTTATACGTTTGTTGTAGGTCGAGAAACGTACGAAACGTTAGCTGCTTACGAGGTGAAAAGCCCCGCGGAGAGTAGAATTTCGGAAAGTGGCAGAACGTAGCCGAGTTTTCAAAGGCCACCGCTGTTTCAACAACTTTGCGCGAATTTCCTTCCTTCGCGAACCGGTTGCTCGCGGAGATCTGCTTAACAAGCTGCTTGATACTTGAGAAGCAGTGGAACTCGGCTAGTGCTAATTGCCAGTCGCGAATAGACGATTCTTAACCTATAAAAGTTATTCGCCCGCGTTGGAAACTGCTCCGTCCTCGCCAGCGGAAAAAGCATCGACAGCCCTAAAAGCCGTCCGTTGTAATTTCGCAACGAACAAAGTAACGCACGTGTACGTAACGTCGAGTGCAAGCGCCAAACTGCTCACTCCCGCGAGAATAAAAGATCCCGCAAAGTCCAAGAGACGACAAGCTGGTAGCGAACGTAGCGAACCGTGGTTCTTTACGTGCCGAACGGCGCATCGCCTCGATCCAGGGACGTCGGTCTTCTCTGCCAAGAACAGCGTCTGGCATTAATCGGCTCGTTCGAGAGCCAAAGATCGCAGCAGATCGCAGCAGAGTTCGCGAAACCGTAGCACGGAATTGGCGCTGCGAAGCGGAATATGAAAATATTTGGAAAAGTAGCGCACGAGATGAAATGCGCAATTTCTATCGAGACGGAATCGATCGACGACCGTGGTCGTGCTTTTCGTCGCTGTTCTCTGTCGCGTAAACGATCAGGACGCGCGAGCGAGGGGGAAATTCTTGAAATCGGCAGTCGTCGAACAAAGTGTACGTTTTCGTTCCGTCGCTCTCTCCGCCCGCTGACCAGAAACAACGATAAATTACGCTATCCGCGCTTTGTCTTCTTCTCGGCCCGTTTACACGTTTATTCGCGTCGAATCCGCGGGTGTACGGCGGCGCAGCTTTAAAGCGGAAACAAGGGCGGCGAGCCGGCACAGAGTGGATGGAAATGGTTAGAAAACCGTAAGTAAGTTTCAGACTGCGTGACCGGGCTGAACCATTCTGCACGATCCGGGCAAGGAATGCAGCCGGTCCTATTCTTCCTGTCGTTTATTGAAACGCTCTGCATGCCCTCGCGCGGTATTCTTCGGCTACCTCGCTCTCCGCTCCGACAACGACCGGCCGAAGGCAGCAGCAGGATGAAAACCGAGCGGAGAAAGCCGAGTGGAATGGAATCGCAGGAAGAACTGTCGGCAACAGACGTAAAAGTTCGACGATTCGGTGTCCGTTAACGGAGGGAATAGCCGAGCGAGAGCAAAAATCGCTGGATACGCGTTGATTTCGCGGCAATCGCGACCATCATTATCGATCGTTATCCGTTCGATCCTTTGCCGATGCTCGATTTCTGCGTTTCCAACACGCGCTTCGATCGGTACGAGTTTCGCGTAATCCGTAATTCCGTTCCATTCCGTTCCATTCCGTTCCATTCCGTTCCATTCCGTTCCATTCCGTTCCATTCCGTTCCATTTATTTCCAAGCGTCCTACGTATACGTAACAATTTCACTGAACCGCGCAATCGACCAGTTTCGAAAGCGGCGTCGAGTTTACGCGCGACGCTGAAAACTTTCTCCGGTCTTTGTCGCCAAGCGTTTGAAAAATGCATTTGCCAAGGTGGACGACAGGCGGACGAAAGATGGAAACGGGACGAAACCAATCGCGATAAAACCGTCGGTGCGCGTTTAGACGCGCCACTGCCAAATCGATCGCCGAATTTGCCGCAATTTCTATTCGCGCGCCGCTACAAAGTACGTGGCGGAACGATCGTGCGCGACCGAACGTCATCTCGCTGATAGAACGTGTGACGAGTTCCAACCGAGGACGTTTTAATTCATAATACCATTAACTCGTGCTGCCATCTACACCACGCAAAATCGCGCACATCCAACAAATTTCCACGGCTTTGTTCCCCCTTGTATAGTAACAACATACGATAATACCGTTATAGCGCACAAAAGGACAAATTTCTCCATTTTCCGCGGCTCGGCCGAAAATTCGTCTCTCCGTTGGACGAACGCGTTTCAGGTTGGCCCCACCCAGACGCGGTGAAAAAGTCGGGGTAACCGAACGCTCGCCGATTCCGAAAATGCAGAATTTCTTCCTGATACTTTCCGTCGTTTCACTGCACCAGCAAGGTGCACGAGGACGAAGGGATTGACGTCGTCTCGGACGGCAGATGTCTGTCAACGCCAATTGCCTGATCAACGTCTGCCGCCCCGATGTAACAACGGCCTGCATTCTCTTATTTTTGCCGAATTTCTTTTTCGCGGTGCGGTAAAACGGTAGTTTGCATTCGCTCGCCCCTGGTAATTTAATTCCTCGAAGCGCCGGGGAACCGAAAAACGAGGAAGCAGCTTGCAAACTCGAAACTCGATCTCAAGACTCTGTCGACTCGATGTTCCGAATAAATTAGGTCTTTCGGTCCAGTTGCAGCGAGCTTCTGCGGTAAGCCTGCCGGTTACGCGCGCGGATAAACGATAAAGTTGCGAATAACGCGTCCTTGAACCCAACGCCAAACTTTCGCGAAATCTCGCGCGAGACCAAGGAGCGCTTTCCGTATGGCTGGAGCTAATTCCTTCCAAAAAAAGAATATGCAAATATCGTGCACGTTTGCCGGGGGGGTGGGGGGGGGGGAGAGAGGGCTGGAGCAGCCAGTTTGTTCCGCGCAACTTTGCCGCTGCGTTCGCCTATCGACCTTCTTGGGCCCGAGCGGCTGACGCCCCAGCGCTTCGCTCCAAAAGCAAGCGTTTCCGCCGAAAGACCAATCTACCATAATACGACTGTAGAATAGTAATTTGTCTGTATAATAATATCGCCGATCTCTCCTTTTTCATTTTCCTTCTCTACCCGTTCGCCCTATATTCGCTGTATGCCGAAAGCAAGGCCACGAGGCAAAAGTTACAGAAGAGCAGAGCCAGAAATCTCGGGTTTTTCGTATCGGTCAAACGCACGAGCGATCTCGCGCAACTCGCTTCACGGCCCCAGAGTGCGTTAAGCAGAATCGAGAATCGGCGCGTCATGCGCTTCTATACACAGCGTGTCCCCCGCTTCACTATCGAAGCATTATTCAAGTATTATCAAAGTATCGTTCGCGCGATTACGCGGAATAAACCACATTTCTGGCGACTCGGGGAAATTCGAGCATCGTGCACGGATGGGCAGAGTTTGTCGGCTGCAGTTGTTCGAGTTTCAGCTGTTTGCAACGCGACGATATCTCCGAAAAGCGAAAGAAAGAAAAGCCCGCGTTTTCGAATAGTCTCGAGATCTAACCTTATTTAAAAATGTTCGAAAGCCTTGACTCGAAGCAAACCCAGCCAAATATCAACCACGAGAACAGAGACTTTCCGATTGTTGGAAATCTCGTAGAGCTCGGAATATTCGTCCTCTCCAGAGTCGTTTCGCCGTTGAAACTGGCCGCGCCCAAGACTCGAGAGTACTCGGCATCGACGTTTCGAAAATTGGAAGAATAATATTTTCCAAACTTTGCCGCGACGTCTTCGAACATTATCGGTATTCTGGCTATCCAGCAGCAACAAAGACAGGGCTAAACTTGCCTCGAAAGAAAGATTCTTCCAGCCATTTTGCGAAACATCGGTTCCTCGGCAACCGTGCAAGAACGGTTTCGCCGCAATTAATCGAAAAGTCATATACGCCGATGACGTGCCAAATAACGTATCGCGAGAGTTTCAAAGAAATTTGCAACCACCACCGACTTACGATCGACACCGACACCGATCGCGCGAAAGAGAGAAACAGTCATCAATGGTATTTCGCATTTCCCATTTCCAGTTTTCTATTCTTATCGCGAGTTGCACGGAATCTGAGAAAATCGAACGGAACGAAATCCAAGGCAAATGTAAAGTTCAGCGATTCCATATAACGGATAGAATCGTGGAATAGGAACAAAATCGATCTTCGCGTGGCGTACATCCGGCGACAAATTGTACATATTGAAACGAATTTCCAAGCTGTACCCCCTGTCCGATACGAGAGGAAAATTCAGGAAATTTCAAATCTATTAAACGTATAAACTTTGCGTCGAACGAGAAGCAACGTTGTATCCTTCGGGGCGCGATTATTTCATAAAAACCAAACAAAAAGGCAAGAGGAACGCCGAAAATAACGCGTCTCCGCTACGTATCCAGCGTCGAATTCGTCTGCCCGTATCTTTCAAGTACTTTGCATTTGTAAGCGAAGAAACGATCAGGTGTTAGGATGCTGTCCGAGCCGCTCGAGAATTTGTAATTCGACGAAACAGCAAACTTTCCTGTTATTACAGCGTGCAGTGTCTCGCTTCCGTCCATATAGAAAAAGCTGCGGTAACCAGTCTACCGATTCGCCAAGAGCGACAATTCTTCGAAAGAGTCGCATTCTTCCGGCCAAGAACGGCCAATAAAAGAATATAAATATATATATATATATATATTTATATATTTGAGGTCAACTTGCAATTGCGGTTGAGCGATCGGTCGAACGAGAGGAAAGCGTAGTCGAGGAGATGTCGCCCTTCGACAGAGACGCAGCCGGGCGGTGCGCGTTTTGTTCGAGAACAAAGGCGATGAGACGCGTTTGCAAATGTACGCAAACGGCGGGAGCAGAAGAAATCAGAGACAAGACCGTTGTTAAAGAGACGCGCACAGAGGGGACGCGGAAAAGCTGGTTCGCGCACTCATTAAGCGGGAAAAATGGCGACAGTTGTTTTTGCACGCGCAAACAGATTTAATCGAAACGGGCGCTCGCTGACTTTTCACGTTGTTTCCGCAACTTTAGGCGAATGGGCGGAGAAAGCAATGCGGTTTCTGGCAGAGTCGAGTTCTCGCTGCTAAATCGAACGTTGCAGATTTCTCCAATTTTTACAACACCTCCCTCTTTCCTCCAAACACCCCGTACGTCCGACGTCGTTGGACGCGAGATATTAACCTCGTACCACGAGCAATAGGAACGCGATGTGAAACTTCCTACAACCGTGTTGCAGTATCAAACAAAGCGCGCAAACGTTCCGTCTCGTGGGACGATCTATCCAGCGCGTTGACGCTTTATCGAAACGCAGCTGTACAGCGCAGCGCGACGTAATATATCGCCTTTAATATATCCGCTATTTTTAAAGGAGACAAACCCCGTCTCTTTTGCACGCGAAGGATCCTCGCAGATTTCAAGATCGCCTTTGTCTCTCTCGGTGGCTCGTTGCGCTTCTCACGAGATCGATTGCGAGAGATCTCGCACGGAAGAGCCGCTCGATAACAAACAAGGGCGGAAGAAACAACCTTGAACTACAGGTCGTCGGAAAGAAGAAGGGAAACGTCGCGATAGGCTGTGTTTCTAAAGCTGCTTGCCATCCTGGCCGTATCTTTCAAGCAACGCCAACGTCAACGATCTTTACGCCGATCTTTACGCGTCTCTGGCAAAACAGGTATCGAGAAGAAGGCTGGTAATCGAAGGATCGCCGATCGTGTTCAGCACGGAAATCTCTTTTAAACGTATTCGTCCGCTGTTCGCGGGTAACGCTTTACGGGTAAGAAAGCTGTCGAAGAGATCGTCGAAAGCGAGACAAACGCGAAAACTTGTCAAAACTAGACGATGCGAACTACGCAGGGAAGAAAATTCGAGGAGTGGCTAAAAGTTACAGGCGGCGGCCTTTACGCCCTTTGCGTGCACGGTCGAAAAACGAAGAAAGTGCGATCGTAATTTACGCGCATCGCCTAACGCAACGCGTAAACGTTGCTCGGTCCAACGCGATCCGTTTCCTCTTGACGCAGGGCAACAACAGCGTGGAAAACGCGACTCGAGCAGAGACGCGGCACGTGGCTGTCGTCGTATGTCGTTCGTATAGGAAATTTGCCAGGCCGATGAAAGCCAAATTTCTGCGCGAAAATGCAGCGAAAGCGAACAAAGTGGCGTCTGTCGAGAAACAAGCGCGAGACAACTGCTGGACGGCTACTGGACGAACGTGCAACTACTTGCTTCTAAACAGCCGCGTTATTTTAATATCGGTATATGTTAAATGCAAATTGAACGAGTTACAGGAGGTCTCGATATAATCTTGAAGGTTTTGGAACGAGTTACGATAAACGCAGAGTCTCTTTCTTCTCGCCTCGTCGCCGCTAATTACCACGCGGTATCGCTAACCAACCTCCGAACGAATGGTCCGAAAATTCTTCTACCAAAAATGCCGGAAACTACGCGCGAGTTTTCGCATCGATCGCGATATAACGATAGAATAAAGAGCGGAAGAGTTTTTAAATCGTAATTGCCGAATACAAAGCGCGAATAAAACACGATAACGAGGAAGAGGATATTTCGTTTGATTCGGCAAATAAATACCGATCGTTTTATGGGAAAATGCTGTAAAATTGGAAATACATATAGGCGCGCGTGTTTGCCTGCTTGTTAAAATAAACGCTTTTAATCCCGTTCTTCGCGAAATAAAATACCATTTGGCCGCGATCTTCGATATTCCGCGGAATCGCCAAATTATTAGAATAATTATAATTTAACGCGACTCGTTAAATTATAACTTTGTTTCATTTTGTTCGAAGGCAGTTACGCCAGTTTCGCAGCTTCGACGAACGAACGTTAGCGCAGAAACGGTATACCATCCGTCTAAATATCCTCACCCGACAGTTTAGAAACGTTCTTTTTCTAGTTTGTCCAGATTATTCAAAGCAAAGAATGCGATTAAATCGTCGGATTTCAACCACGTACGTTTCCAACGTACCTTCGTTACGGCCGTGTGCGTATCTCGACGCGATTCCATTCAAACAGAGTACTCACCGATTACCACAGCTTGAGCAGTCGCCGGAATCTGTAAGAAGCACAAGTACGTTTTTATTTGTACAATTTGGCTCGTGCGTGTTTCGTATCGTAGCAGGTAGTTTGTATTATCCGAATGGCGCGCTCGAGTAACTCGTAAACATTGTTATCGCGTTACTTGAGAGATCGTTACGCTCGTTGCGAGGAACGGAGGCGCGTTTCACGGTGTACGCGCGTACTTTCTCGCCGAGGCGTCGTAAATGGTTGGTCGGGACAAGAATCGGCGAAATTGGCAAAGAAAACTGGACAGACGGCAAAGTCGTGAAAGGCGATCTCTTTGACGAGTTGCAATTTTTTCAAAGTAACTTTGTATCTTCGTATCTTTGACTTTAGTATCCTAAACTATCGACCAAAGTATTGACTTTAGTTTAGAAGCTTGGCTGTAATGTTGCAGCGTCGACCCAGGGACGAGCGTTTGGAAAGAAAGGGAAATTTAGCTCGTCGTTTCTTTCGCGATAGAACGAAACTTTAGACGGAACGGGACGACTCTGGCCGATACAGATTTCTTCGAGAGAACGCGTATGTCCAAAGAATAAGACGAAGAAAGCCGAATCGGCCGAGACATGTTTCCTTTCGGACGTTCGAGCGCTTTCGCTCGAACGGAACGTGCTGCGCATTAACCGAGCGTTTGCGCAAAAAACCATTCCACCATTAATCTTTCGCAGAGTCGATCGTGTTCGAGTTCAAGTATACGGACACCTGTTGCAACGTCATCGAGTGTCAATCAGAGTGCCGCAGGGATCGACTTTGAACGTCATTCTCTCGCTAGCCAGTAGCCAGTAGCGAGACCCGACGACGAGTCGACAACCATCGTCTCTCGGTCGGTAAAACGGATTATATCCGCGGACGTGGCGAAGCTAAACGCGAAGAAAAGCATTCGAGGGCAGGAGAACTGCTCAACGGCAGCAGGTCGACGGATATTTTGCGAGTAGGTAGGTCTCCGCCAGAAACTCTGTGGGATTGGGCGCTGGAAGAAACCAGGGCGGAGAGACAATTCCGTTTGTCTGTTGGATAATACGGTAATCAAGAGCCAAACACGCGCGTGCATACCACCTACGCTTAATTACGGAGGGATCCCAACTTGCAAATGAAACAGCTAGCCAGCGCGCTGCCTGGTTCCTGCAAATTTTATTCCATTCTCGCGGTCCTCGGCTCGTATCGAGGAAATTCATCATCGCGCGGTTATTTGCCGAAATCGGAGGCCGGCGGAAAATCCGGGAGAAAGAAGGAAAATCCAACGGTACCTCGAACGACGATAGCCGAATTGACTCGAAACAGGCAAGAGTCATCGAGAAGCTCGCAACAGTTTGGCAAACAACGTTTCTTTGCAAAAGTATTCGAGGAAGGCAACGCGCGTCGTCCCAAGAAGCCTAAGAAAAGAGTAGTAAAACGTCTCTCGCTCCTTGCAGTTACTAAAACGCATAAACCTTTCCCGACTAATCCAGCTCCGCTGCAGCCAAGCAACGGCGTATACGTGTAGCGCGCAGTCTCGGTTATCCGAGCGCCGTTTAACCAAACTTGCCCGCTATCCGAGGTATCTCGAAGTTTACGGTAATGCTTTGCAATTTGGCCGGTATCTCTGATTCTTTTCAAACTTTGCCCTACATCGAGAAGGACCGTCTTAAAGGCGTATATAAATGTACGTACACTAGAGGACCCGAGTCAAAGGACCGACGAGTGAAACGACGACGTTTGCCGATATTTCGAGATTCCATTCGGACGCCAGTTACAGTACACGGCGACGAAAGCGGATTTTCGCAGTTTGGTGAAACGATATTCCGTACGAGTGTCGCGCGGCGAATAATGTATTTAATTAGCGGGCGAAAAAAGTTTATGGTGCGCGAACGCGTTTCAAAGAGAAGGCGTCGCGACACGGCCGGGCACGGAGAGGCGGGAGAGCGGTTCACGGGGCGGCCGACAAAAAAAAGCACGCGTGACATCTGCCGTCCGCCCAGGCGAAGCTTTTTTGTAATAAAGCGACGAAATCGCAGAAAAACCGTCATCGCGGATTAAGCGGCCGCCGATATTAAAGCGCAATCTGAAATTCGACGGCGGCGCTGCCCGGAGAAGCGCACCGCGGCAAAGGCAGAGCGCGAAAGAGACAGAAACGGGCAGCAGAGGAAAAAAGGGCGCGACGAGTGCATCGGCTGTTATTTGCGCGGCAAATGGTCGTTTAATGGTTCTCGTTGCGTATACACGGAAAGGAACGTCCGCCAATCGCGGTGTCGCATAATTGTTTTTGCAAAGCGCGCGCTCGAACGTCGCCGCGATACAAAATAGCTGGCCAACCAACCGAGTATCGCGTAAAGCGTTTGCCATCGATCATCCGTCTACCTAAACGGCCAATTGCGACCGACGCGTTCACGCTCGCTGCTCGTTCTCGGAAGGTGCAACAAGAAAGAAGCGGACGTTTGCCAAATTTCGCCACAGATTTCATCGCGAACGCTCGATCGCGCATCGATACTCGCGACACGGGTCGACTCTTTGTCCGAAAATTAGCCTCTCGCGTCGCTCGGAAATTCCACGTTCGAGCAAACGTTCCTTCCAACTTGCTCGTTTCGGCGTTGCGGCCGCTCTCACATATCGCACACAACGGTTGGCCCGATTCACGAACAAACAAAGAGACAGCGACGCGACGGAATCGGCCGCCTCGATCGTTGGTCGTCGGTGGGAACGAACTCTCGGAAGAAGGTCGAAAGAGTAACTTTAAGAAGCGAGCCGTTAACCTTAAGCACGTTAAGCAGCTTCTCCGCGTTTCGTCGACCACGCGGCGAAATATTACGTTTCCCGCGAAACGTTAAGGGTCGCGCGAGCTAAAACAGCGGCGCGACATCGTAGAACGGAGAAGAAGAAGAAGAGGCCGAAACGGACTAAGACACGGCAGACATTATCAACAGGTATCTCGCGTTTAAGCATTCATTGGCAATCATCCAACGTCGGTCTACGAAAGGAACGCCTCTTCCTCCCGTCTCTCTCTCGCAACTTCTTGCGACGTAGCGACAAAGTAGCGACGAATCGGAGCAAACTGCCATCCTTTGCCCGTGCTCGGAATCATCCGGAACGTTGCTCGTTCGAAAGGTACCGTTTCACGCTCTATCGCAGGATCGCGAAATCGTAGAGCGAACGCTAATTTGCGTTTCCTTCGTGGTGATTTGGTCGAGTAGCAGGCGCGCCGTTTGAAGTATTTGGCGTCAACAGGTAGAAAGTGGAGTAGAATCGCCGGCAGTTTGATCAACATTTTCGGCTCGCGCGTCCAGGATCGAATCGAATCCATCGCTACAGGAAAATCCATTACGTCATCCTCTTTCTACCGATTGGAAAACTTCTAATCGATGGTCCTGCAGTTCGGCTTACTAATTTTTCTTCCGCCCGACGTAATATTCGAGAAAATACGTATCAGTGAAAAATGCGCGTGTAACGAATTTCTAATGCGCGTGAAATACCGCCTGCGTGGAAACTCGATCGAGCTTGAACCTCGTAAAATCGACGACCCGATAGGCGAACGATTCTTTTCGGGTCGTTCGCCAAAAACGGATTCGCCGAAATGCCACAACTTTCGAAACTCAAATTCCCAACGTTCGAACTCGTTCGATCATCGGCCAAACGTCAGCCGGACGTTGACTTGAAAATTCCCCGCCGCGTTCAGTGGCAAGCTGACAAAAGGCGCAAAGTGTTTTTACGCGACAAAACGCGCGAGCTTTTTGTTCATTACGTAACTCTTGTTCAACGTTTTACGCTCCAACAGGGTCGTAAAGCACACCGCGAGCGCGCTTATATTCTAGAAATATTTCGTCCTTCCGTCACCGGCCGTATTAACATCGTTCTTCCTCTATGAATTTTAACGATCGCCGCTTTGGCTCGCTGTTCCGCCACGTAAAACATCCGCACGTATGCGATCCGTCGTCCGCTGAAAATGAAATCTCTTCTCGCGCTCCGACTTGCCGCCGGGTCGGCGGCGGAATCCGCGTTCGAACGGCTTTCGCGTAATCTCTGCTACTTTCGTTTCGCCGATAGTTCGCCGTCCAAGTACACGTCGCGTGGCCGAAAACCACGAGAATGGACTCTCTCGGCCAGAGTTTCGTTTCGTCGAGACGGGCATCTTGCGCGTTAGCAGCGCGGCTCTCGATCGAACGGGACAAAGCGTCGAGACGGTTTGTCGTACTCCGGCCTGCAACAGCCTGTCCCTCGGCTGCGATCTTTCGATCTGATCGCAAAGCCAAACCTTATCGAACGTTGCTCTTGAAATCGTCCAAGCGCATCTCGCCAGCAATTTCTCTGCGACTATCTGCAAGCGCAAACCTATCTTTGTCTGCGACTGCAACGAAACGCAAGTTGCGAAGCAACTCGGTTCCTTCGCGCGTGCCTCTCTTGCAACTTGAAATCCTCTGTCCTGTCTTTCGCCGCTTATCCCTCGGCATCGCTGCCGATTTGCTTTATTCCTTTATTCCTACGCTCGTTTTATTCTTTGCTTCTACTTTTGTTCTACGAAGCGACTCTCCTCTCTCTTTCCTTTCGTCGCACGCACGACGCTAATCTTCTAGAATCTTTCTCGATCGAACAAATTTCGTATATCCGATGCTCGCTCTGAAAGCATTTTCAAAACGACTGGCCCCTATTTAATGAAACCAATTCTGTTTTGCACCCAAATTGCGACTCCTGCCACCTGTAATTTACTAAAATCGTGCAGCTTTCCAACGTTTCAGGAAATTTCGTCGACTTTCCAGAGGACAGCGTGTCCTTTAGGATCGGCAACAGGAAGATTAATCTTTAGATTCTCATAAAACGCGGATGAAAGACTTTTTCGAAAACCGTTTGCCAAAACTTTTGCACTTTGATGTAATCAACGACTTGACGCGTATTCAACAAATTACCTTAATCTTAATCTTAAGCGAATTTCGCGCGGACTGTTTTCTCTATCCGCCGCTACATGGGCGCCGCTTAATTCCTTTGTTGAAAAAGAGAAAGAAACCGTAGTTGTACACTTGCTGGCAGCTACGCCGACTTTAAATTTGTCCACGAGAGTCTCGACGTTTATCACAGAATTTTAGCACAGAAACGCTTTTTCGTACGGAATCGCGCCTGTTACCCTGCACGCAACAAGGTGCACGTCGGTTTTACAAAAGACACGCGTTCGATGTCAACTTTCGACAAATCGTCGTTTGCCCTTTCCTCGAACGGGGAACAGCGAGCAGAAAAGAAGAAACGAAGAAACCTAACCCGAATCGGCTCGCCTCGATCCGAAAAGTGCCAAGCTACATCTGTCAAAGTGTATTTGCAAGCTGTTTCTTTCAAGCAGCGACACTTTTCAAGCATCGTTTAAGCAACAACGAACCCTGCGCGTGGATACGGAATCCTTCCGCGACGTACGAGCGAAAGAATCAGACGAAAAGGCAGCGAGCATTAGCGCGCCGTTAATCCTTCGCATCAGGTTCTCGTTGGCGTTTGCGAAAAGAGAAAGGAGCTTTGTCGGTTACAATCCCTCGTTTCGATGCAAGGAATAGCGACAAACAGCCGCTGTAAATTGCTGGCTGACGCTGCGATAGGATATATAGACGCGTAATCTTCGAGGCGCAAAGAGATGGAAAAGACGAAAGTAATCTACCTTTTCCTTCCGCTCTCGCCACTCGCGAAATGACCCGCTGTTGTGTCTACCGATGTTTCGCTATAGCAAGTAAAAACGCTATTTCTACACGGTATCCGTAATTCGAACGATCGAAAACTCGAGCGATATGGAAGAAAGCGCTATCGATTCGAAAAAACTGACTTAAAGAACAAATGCGCCGTTTCGCTCGTCTTTGGAATAACGCGATCTCCGCGACGGTGGAGCACACACGCGTCAACGTCGATAGTCGATCCGAGAGATTCTCTAAAGAGCAATATGACGCTGTAATCCGAACTAATTGGGTCCGCGGGTAACGATTTTTCCGAGTCTGAACGCTTTCTACAAAAGTACGCGAAAAGCACGTCGAGAGCAAAGAGAACGTTCGGTAATTCAGAATCGACTCTCCAAAGGATATTTGATTACAGGGTTTACTTTGCTCGGATCCCATATTTGATCTCGGCCTCCGATTTGGCTAAGCCTACGATCTTTATTCAACGCGTTCCATCATCGGCTATGATTCTCGGACGTTTTCCCCGCCAAGCTCGACCAGCACACTCCCAAAGCCAAACTTTCTTCTCTGCCGTCGTAAACGGCATTATAGACATTCGCACGAGCTAGCTTGATCGCGAAACAACCGCTCTTTGGCCGAGTTTCGAAGCGGAGCAATGGTCGAAACGTTACTTTTCGATCGCGCAAACGAATCGACGAGACTGGCTAAAGCGAGACTCGAAGCCTCTGCAGTCCGATTCCGGCGAATAACGACTTTTATCGCGTACGAGGTAGCCGAAAATCAGCGTCGCGACGATTAACAAGCTGCAGGAAAGAATACTTTTCTTACTTTGCAGTACAGTATGGCGTAGCCTACAGCGAAACAAGACGCGAAAAGAGCTTGTCATCGGCGCGAGAAAATATGGTCGAAGGTATATCGGAGGAGTCAAAGCGTCGCACGACAACTACAACAGCAGTAGTCGCTGGCAAGTCCTTCGTCCAACGAGCCGCTCCGAGAGAAGAGAAACGTAAATCTTCTGTCCTTGCTTTTCCAAATTCCTATATCCGCTCGAGTATTTCCACTTGTTCGTCGATACTTTCCACGGCGTCTTTACCAAAGAAGCGACAACGGAAAGTGAATAATACCCAATAATGACGATAGTAGCCAAGAGTAGAAACGCAGGCGGAACAAAGACGAGCTCCGATATTTGACGCGCTACGTCTATATTCCTATTTACGTTGCTACGTTACGCGACGATTAATCGCGCGCGCGAAGCGTCGTGGAATTTTTAATTATAACCGCCGTCATTAGCGACGATGACACGTCCTTTCGGAATTTCCATCCTCAATCTCTGGCGCCGGCTCTCGAAAGCCTGCTGAAAAAATGACGCAAACGTAACGGCGCGCACAAAGCTGTCTCGATCTATTACGAAAAGCGAAATTAACGCTGCAGACTCGTATCCACCAGTTTCGTAATCGCCAGGGGTTTCGATTGCGATATTAACGAACGAAGGAGGAAAGGTAACGCGTTGCTGCACACACGCGGATCCGCCACCGTTTTAAGGCTCTTCTCCGGCGGAAAGTTTTTCCATCGCTTGGCGAAAATTGCGTCAGGATGGTTAATGGTCGTCACGACGGACCGAGCCCATCCAGCAAACCGAGAAGAACGCGTTCAGAGTCTGCGGAATAAAAGGGGAAGATAGCTCGGACGAACGTCGCCAACAAAGCGTCGGCGTATCTCTGCCGCGACTAACACGCTTTGTCGTGAAATTTATTGCTATCGAAAATAACATAATAATAGTCGCACGCTCGTACTTTTCACCTCGAATTTACACGCTGACCGATACTTGCGATATACGCGATACTTTGCAACTCTGCAAAAGTCCTCCTTGGAACCGGATCCTTCGGACCGTCTTGCGAATTCGTCCGCGAACGGCAATCTCGCCGCGACGCCAGTTTTCACGCTCCAACTTTTTCGCTTCGCTCGCCATTACCACCTTTCGTATCCGCGCTACTCGTCCGCCAACGTTCTCTCGTTCGCGTGTGCGCGAAATCGAGAAATCGACGCGCATCCAAGCGGGATGAAGGTAATTGAACGCTGTCAGCGTCGTCGGAGCCTTGGAGTTTGGGCATTCGCGGCAAACGTAAACAACCAAGTATCCGATACTTCGAGGACGAGACAAATTTCGATCGAACGGTGAACGCCACGTTCCGCTCGGACGGGGAAAAGCTACGTGCAGGAATCGGGCAAAGAGTTTGTTTCTCCCGCTAGAAACGGCCATCGATAGCCGCGCTGCCAGAGTTTTCGTCGAACAAGAGCGCACGCGTTATGGCAGACGCGCATTCGCTGGCCAGCCTACTCGAACGGAAAAGCGGCGAAGAAGAGACGAGAAGAGCGTTCTGTTTTTGTTATTTGCTCGAACGAGGGCCTCGTGAACCTGCATAACTTGCCGTCGCTGGCTACACCAAGGTCGTTCGGGCCGCTCTCACGGAGAATTCGCGGATGGAACGAAATGCGGAACATTAATTCGAGCCACGGACGAACGCGGAGAAAGGCAAACGAAACGTCGGCCGGAAAAATGTTCGCTCCAGTGGATCTTCAGACGCGCCGGATAAGGAAAGTATAATTGGAGATATCTTGCAGATAACTGCTAACCGTCGCTCGAGTGTCAGAAAGCGTCGGTCCGGCCGTTCGTTCATCGACGTTCGCAGCACCTTGCCGAAATCGAATTAAACACCGACCCGTTGTTTCGCGTACAAGACAAATTCCGCGGCTTTCTCCGAAATCGTCTCGCCCAATTTGTTCGAGTCAGAGTTTCTCGCTTTAAACTTTCAAACTCTGTACGTGTAGTTTTTATTAAACTCTCGTCTACGCGTTAAAATTCCTCCCTAGAGCGGCGCTTGAAACATAAATCGAGCGAAATGAGAAACAAAGGGTGGAAAAGCGCGCTAAATACGAGCTTGCGGGGAAGCTTGAAACAGTCGGATCAGTTTTCGGACCGAATGCTCAAAAAAGTTTCAGTTCGATGAAACAGATTGCCATAAGCGTGCGAATGTTTTTCAAAAACGTTGATCCGACGTTGATCCCGTTGCTCGACGAATGGCAACGGAAGGAACCTAAGGAACACGAATGCTAGCAGCGACGCGATCGAATGAAACTGGCGAGCGAGAGAGACTCGTTAGTGCCGCTGCTCTTTCTTCGTAGATACGATCGAGAATATCGACGACGGTGAAAGACAGAAAAAGCGGTTGGACATTGTAACGAAAATGAAGAGCGCCGCATAAAGGAGCGGAGAAATTGAAACGTCGTTGTCCCCGACTGCCGAGCGATTAGAACTGACAAGCAATTCACCTATTTCGTTTCCGTTCGACTTTGCTGCTCGTTGAAACGGCTAATCGGAGAATCTTTCCAATTTCTTCGCAAAGTCGCGTAAAGGTTAGCAGCAGCGATAATTTCTTTGGTCGCACGACTTGCGTCGAGTTTCGCAACGCGAGGCGAGGCGGAATTTTTCCCTGGCCGTGGACGAAAAACTTTTGCTCGCGATCGCTCGACCAAAGTTTATTTCGCCGTTTAGCTCGATTTGCCAGAATTTCTACAAAGTTTCGCCTCGACGTTTGCCACCGTTTCCTAATACACTCGTCCTTTTTGCCATTCGTTCAACCGGCTCCGGCAACGATACCGTCCTTGCGACGAAGCTGCAAACTCGACGACAAAGGGAACGCGACGATTCGCTTAATCGTCGAAGCAAAGAAGCGGAAACGGCTCTCTGGATACAGCGTATACCGTTCCCAATCAACATCGAACGTTAACAAACCTTTCCCCTCGATCTTTGCTAACTCGGATCGTATTGCCATTCTTGTCCAACTGCCAAGTTTAGTGCTTGAATTCTCGTTTGAAAGAGTGAGAACTTTACAATTTCGAAAGGCAATTTGTAGAAACGTGGACACGGTCGGTGTTTGCGATTTACACGATCGATGGAAGACAAGACAGCGACTCGACCAACTTCTTCCGTTGATCTGATTCAATCTTCCGTTGATCCACGTCCGAACAGACTCGCCGTCGATTTTCACGCGAACCCGATTAGACAAACAGAGGGACAAGCGACGATGTAATTGGCGTTCTCGAAATTTGATCGCAGTTTGAACGCGATTGTAAAACGATTCTAAATAGCACGGACGCGGAGACGGAGACGGAGATGGAGACGGAGCATCGGAGAAGAGCGTAAACTCCGGTTCGCAACGACGTAGTAAATCGGCAACAACGTTTGTCCAAGGGGCAGAAGCTCGTAGTTGCGACAAGTGCGACAAAGAGCGAAAAAGCGGCATAAAGCGCGAAAGCAGTCGAAAAGCACGATCGTCAACAGGTTCTACGAGCCGGCCGAAAGTCATTGGCAGTTCTCCAAAGAAGAGTCGGCGAGGAACGCCGGTCCACAGGTGCTCGGAACGGGCACGGTGGTAGCTCGGCAAAGAGCGCTACGTATACGCGGCTGCCGAACGAATTGGCAAAGGGTGCCACGAGCGGAAAAAGTCTCCGGCATTCGCGCGTTACTCTTTAAAGGAATTGCCCTCTCGCACACGCTTGCCCGTTTCCACGAAATTCCATTCGGATCTTCTCTTCGTCTCTTCGTCTCTTCGCGTCTCCGTTGCTCGTTCGAGGCCAGAGTCGGCCTCTCGGACAGATTTACCGACGTACGATCGAAATTCGAGCTCGCTTCGAGTCCGTCGTTCCAATCTGACGAATCTGACGAACCTGACGAAACGAACGGATCAACGACTCGTCGCTCGTGCTACTCGAAGCCGACTTTGAGGTACGCGGTAATCGATAGCGGGCGACGACAGCGAGTCGCTCGTATCGTAGCGACGACCCGCAGCATTTTCAACAGGTACGCGATCTCGCAACCACCACTCGACGAACAACGATTCGCCGCGGCGTCCAGCCGTACGCGCTACCCTTCGACGATCGAGAGATCTCCCGGTGCGAATCACGTGGAAAACGTATTGCGCACGAGGTTTCGTCGCACATGGAAGCAACGAGGGAGAGCGGTCGGTCGGAGACCGAGGCAATCTCGTCAACAGGTTCCCAGCGAGGCGAGTCGTACGCGACGATCCCGGTCGAAAACGCGCTTCGATGGACGCAGCTGTTGTAACCACTTACCCGATTAGAGGCTGCTCGGAGACGCGCTCGAGGAGACGTGGTCGCGTCCGAGAAGCGGCGTGAGCGACGCGGACGAGGCGAACGACGACGACGACGACGACGACGACGACGACGACGACGACGACGACGAAACCCTTGGCCGTAGCCTCAAAAGCATAGCACTGTTCGCCGGCCCTTTTCCTCCGTACGGCAAAGGGGGCAGCAGATTGGCACGCGCGCGGTTTCACTCGTGGGGGTGTCGCGGTGCGACTGTAGCACAATCGCTACCCTCTCGCGCTCTCGCCGTCTCCATCCCTCCGCTCTTCTCTCCACCCTTCCAGCGCTTCGCCGCCATCCCCCCCCTCTGTCCCATTCCCTCCCTTCCTCGTTTCTTCTCGCTCGGTCCAACGCCGACCCTCTCTTGCCCGCGTTCCCATCCGATCTCCTTTCTCTCTCCCTCTCTCCCTCTCTCACTCTCTCGCTCGCCGCGTCTCTCTGCCTCGCGCGCCTCCACCCTCCTATTTCTGTTTCCGTCTGCAGCCGCGCAGTATCCCCACCGCCGAAACCGGCAGGCCACTCCTGCAGCAGCGGCGTGCGTGCCTTTTCCCAAAGCCCCACTACTCGCCGCTCTCACGCGATAACCGTGGTGGCTGGTTGACGGGGCGGCTGACTCACCGACTCGCTCGCATCGCTCCGTACGCTCGCCAAAGCCGCGCACCAACCTCTGATCGGCCCGCGCACGCCTTCGCGCTACCAAATTCTACGCGAATCGCGCCAAAACTCTCGCGTCTTTTCCCTTCTGTTCCGCGTTTTACGACCCGTTCTGCAGTTGCTAAATTGTTGCAGCCTCCTTCTTTGCAAAATCATCTTCCAGTTGCATCTCTTTGGTCGGGTCTCCTTTCCGCACGAGCGTTGCTCTTTGACCAAACCTATCGAGACGCGTTGTCCACGTCCGAGAGAAAACGCGTTTAGTTTGCGTTGCGTTTGCTCCAAGGGCCCGCGTGCACTATAGGAATCTTCTTGGGCGGCGCGTTCTTGCCTGGCCTGTGCGCGGAACCAAGCAGGTTTGTCCATAATCTGATAACGAGGCATCGACCGTACAAACTGCGAGCCGAGTTCTCGCACCTTCTCGAAAGCGTAACGGGCGTCTCGCTGTCATCAGGGTAGAGGTAGAGAGCTAGGTATCTGCCGACTCGCCGATAACACTCGGGTACGCGACGGCGATGGGAATAAGACAGCAAGCACACTCCCACCCGTAAACCCACAAAGTGTGCGAACCACAACGAAGATATAAAAACTCCGGTCCTTTGGTAAACAGCTCAGTCTGTATTCCGCAACCTAGTCGTCGACTAATAAAGCGAACGAACGTGTTATCGTTAATTCGCCTCTTTCTCTTATCTTTTCCCGTCTCGTCGATTATTACGCGACACTTGCAACGCTACACGCGTATAGCAGGCGAGTATATACTCTCTGTATATGCGTGGAGCGCAGAGTTTCTCGCCCTGAAAAGACAGAGGCTGGACAAAATCGGGACGATACGCTTTCCTCGTCTTTCGTCTCGACCTTCGTACAACTTGGCCAGAGCACCGGCGTTCGTCGAATCCCGCGATGCTCAAACGTTTCTGCGGCCGATTCGAGCACGACGCAACGAGAAAAGCAACTTTGAACGATCGTGGAACGGCCACCTGACGCGCGCGCGTGCAAATTTTATTCGTCGGTTTGTTCGTCGCGCGACGAACGAGCTGCCTGATCTCGTAAACTACTTTGATCGATATGTCCGGTGTAACGCGCTCCCTGCACCATTGTGTTTCGCTACTTGAACCGTGAAATGCCGTGTCGCGTTGTAATTACTTTTCCATTATCGCGACTTTGCTACAAAATCGAAAGCTGCTCTTTCATCCGTGTGGATCGCCGCGTATCGACAGCCGATCGAGCCATTCCTGTGCGCGGTCGCGTACGCCGTGTCGTTAGTCGCATCGATCCAGTTGCTCAGGTTGCGATACGTCGATTTACCAAGAAACAGCTTCCGTCGAATAACCATAGTTTTCCGTTGCGTCGCCTGTACACGGATGTCGATTCAGAGGCAAGAGGAGACGCAAACTCGCCGAAGCGAATGCCTGCTGTCCGCGGGCTCTTTAATTAAATCCGATTAATTAAAAAAGCTCGAGGTAGCTAGCGAAGAGTGGAAATTGCCCATCGTTGTTGCAAAGACGAACACCGTGCGCTTGCACATCCGCCTATCGTTTGTTTGCGGCCGAGCGTAGCAGCAGAGATTTCGCGGCTATTCCGTTCGCGCCGATTTCGCTCGTCCATACCGGGACGCGGCTAAATTTTGTTACAGCTGGCGCCGCAGGTCGTAAAACGGACCGGTGTTTCTTTCGTCTCAGGCGCCACCTAACCCCAGGTGCCTTCGCACGGAATTCCCGGCGCACGATTATCGCCATTACCACCTACTCCGTGACCCATAGAAATCCTCTCCTCTTGTTTGCAGCGAAAGAGTCGTGCAAGTACGTAGAAGACGGGCGTGCGAGGTTTACTCGCAGCGTGCTCGCGCGCGCGGTAGGAAGGCGACGTATCAATGGGAAATAATGGAAACGCGTAGGTGGGAAAGAAGCTCGAAGCGAACGGGATTACCATGCGGATTGACAATTCGGTAATGAAGAATTAATGCCGGAAAGCAGTCCATTGGCGCAAAGAAGAACGGATTATCGGCGTTGCCCGCTAATCGGCTTACGTAGAACAGTTGGCGCGGTGAGAATCGGTCACGAGGCAGGACGAAGAACGAATTGATTTAAGAAGCGGCTTGTGAAGCTCGTGGCGACCAAGCTTCCGACGACGAGGCAACCCTGTACGCGTTTCCTCGTTGCGTTTGTTGGAAGGCGGCCAGTGTAGCGTAATTTTGCCTAAAGTTTCAAACACAACGGATCTTTGTCGTTGCAACCTCGCATTTTAGCCGATCATTCGATCGACTTTATTCTCGATCGAGTGCCGTTGTCTCGTAAACTACCGGCCGTTGGAGTTGTCGTCGGAGTAACTCGCCGTCGGTGCAGGTAATCAAGAGCGGAGAGTAAGGAAAGTGAATTCGTTCGGCTTGATAATCCGCTTGCAGCCGTCGTTTACTTTCCTCGTCGAAGGAATTTAAGAATCCTTCGTTTTGGCGGGTTTCTCCGTGGGAAAAAGCAAGAGGGATCGAACGCGACACTCGCCACTCTCTGCTTCCCTCTTTGCGACGTCACTTTGACATTCTTCTGCAGGGGACGATGGTTCGATATTAGGAAATACCTTCTGCCAACTCTCCGTTACACAAGGCGAGTGTGTGTGTGCGCGCGTGCGTGTGTGTTCCTATAAAAACCATCGCGCTCCCTAGCACGCTCTCCCGAATTGGTTTTAGATTAAGAATTTTTATACCTCCAGGTAAGAGGGTCGCAGGGTCGATGGTATTCGAAGCTCTCCGATTATTTGCTTACGTGGAATATCCACGGTCGGGCGGCTGGCGTCTCCCGATTGAAAACGATACTCGCGCAAACTCGGATTCGTCGTCCACGACCGGCTCTCGGTTTTTACATTTTCATCGTTGGCGGACGCGATTCTCCTTCGATCCTCGCAGGCGACCCCGCGCACTCGCTTCGCCTGGCTTTCGGCTCGTTGCAAAATCACCTTGATTTCAAACGCCGAAACGTCAAAGTTGGTCAACCCTCTCACCGCGAACGTACAAACTTTGATTCTTTCCTCGTCCACGCGAGTCGAGAGCCGGACGACCACCGTTTCTCCCTTCTCGAGATCCCTTCAAAGTCCGGACTAATCGGTCCGGCGGCGAACAAGTTACGGGGTTAGAAGGGAGACGGTTTCGCCTTCTAAAATCCACGGCGAGCTCGGCGAGCTCGGCGAGCTCGGCGAGAGGCGAGCGGAGACAGGAAAGAGATGGCTCGTGTAAGATAAAGGATGACTCGAGTTCGCCTCGGGCAATATCGTCTATCGGCCGGCAATATCGGCGAGAATCGAAATGGTCGTGATATTTCTTTGAGAGGCGAAAACGAAAGAGCCGCGACGGCGCGCGACTCGCCCGAATAAGAAATAATAAAAAGCGAGAAATAGATTTTTGCGGAGAAACGGAGGCGTTGGCTCGGTCGTCCTCTACAATCAGATTTCTTAGCGGGCCGCTCCATCAGCGAGCCGATACTCCTTTGTCGTTATCGGCCGACGCCACGCTATTGGCCCGACAATCACCGCCGAGAGACAAAAGAACGAAAGCAAAGCCACGGACCAAGGAAGGAACGAATACTCGATCGAATCGCCCTGCGCCAAAGATATTACGTGCGCGATAAAGGCTATTACCCTTCCACCAATGCCACGTGTATACGACACAAATTACCTCGAAATTGCTCCTCTTCCCCCGTCTTCCATCGTCTTCGTCGTCATAACCGACAAATGCGTTTAACCCGCAGCGACGGAAACGCTGGAAAGTAACGCGCGCCGCTCGGACAAACTGAAAACGACTCGTCGGTCCGCGCGGCGCCCTCCAAATGTCCCTTTCTACGTGGTACGCTTCCCTTTCAAACGAACGTTTCTACGTTTCAAACGACTAAACAAGCGGAACGATCTAGCCACCTCTGTCCAAAGTAATCTCCCTCCGATCCGTCGCCCGAGACGCCAGCGATCCGGCGCTCTCGAGCACCTTTCTTTCCAAACTCGTCGAGGGATCGAGGACACGCGGCAACCCTTTCTTCTAAAAAGACCAATATCGGGCGAAAAAGAAAAGAGAGTCCCTCTACTCGTAAACGAGCGTGAATATCGTAAGTACCGCGAACGATACCTTCCAAAATACCGTCCTCCTGCCGAAAGAACACATTTAGTCGCAACACGTTCCGCATCTCTCGCGGTACAACGTCCGCTTTCAACGGTTCCCGTGTCCTACAGTATCCCAGAAAAGATCATCTTACCGTACTTTCAAACGTATACGTTCGATCGTACTCGAAACATATCCGATGTCGCGCCTCCGGATAGCTCGATACACCTTTCGACAGAGTTCGTTACCGTTCCAGAAGCCTGACGACGAGTCAATCACGGAAACTTCTCGATCCCGGATCATCCGACATATCACGCGACTCGGTTACCAACGACGTACGAGGTGGGGAGGAGAACAGACAAAGGGACGCAGGAACCAAGAGTGACAAAATCCATCGCTTCTCTCAGAACCCTCGGAAGGCGCACGTCGAAAAGTCAGAACGCAAGCAATCCTCGAAAGCAGTCGATTTCTTAGAATGAAAACAAATCGATCTCAGCATCGTCGCCGAGTGAACAGTTAACTGTCAACCACGTTCGTAAACATCGTTTGGAATGTAATATACTTTGATATTGTCGATCGGTGTCGAAATCGTCCAATCGATTTGACCAGTTTTTTCTTCGGAACGAAAGAAAAAAGAGAAAGAAAGACTAGAAAGCTATAGATTACTTGCGACTCGTCGTTTATTGCGAACGTACGTACGTGTAATCTCCATGTACTCTTTCCGTGTAGCCGAAGCCGTTCCTGGCTGAGAGAGAGAGAGAGAGAGAGAGAGAGAGAGAGAGAGAGGCCTCCAATTATTCGGCCGATGTAAAAGTCCACGCTCGCTCAAAGTACGTCAAATCGGGTCCAGCTTGCCAACTATTCCGGCGTTATTTTACTTTGCGAGAACAAGTATTCATCTACGTGGCAAGTTGATGCTACGTTGGCAAAGTACAACGGGACTTGGTGAACTGACACAGTTGCAAAGAGACATCGATATTCGACAAGTTTAATACCACTGTCGGAACATTGCCTGACCCCGGGGGTATCCTGCGGTCTAACGCAGGAACTCCTCTCGTGGATTCCAACTTTTGTTCCAGACGACCAACATACGTAAAAGCTGGCATGTCAGCTACTCGACGATTAGGACTGGAAGGGCCGATCGCGCCTAACGTATTACGGCCAATCAAAGGTGCAGAGTATCGCGCCGATCCATTCGTAACACGATTCGGCCGATAGCAGAAACGATCGGTCTCCTATTCGGGCACGATCGGCGATTTCTTGGAAATGCCAAAGAAACGACGCTGCTCCGATCCATCGTGTGCAGAGTCCGTCCCGACTCGCAGAGTGCCGCCTGGTTATTGCGCGATCTCGAATACGGAAACCTCGTTGGTACGTTAGAACTGGGGGCGATCGTTGGGACTCTGTCGCGCGGAAATATTTCGAAAATGATAAACTCGAGACTGCCGTGAAATTTCCAGCGAACGCAACAGTCGCGATTACAGCAAGATGACCAAAGTGTACTCGAGAAAAGTGGCTGATAATTAAACGATAACAGCGTGATAAATTGAATCGGGGAAGATTAAATTCCAGCGTAAACGGTGATTAAACTGCCTCGTCTCCTGGAAAAAGCAGCCGCATTTTTCGCATGTAAATAACCGGTGGTATCTTTCGGGGTAGGGTGCGGCAAGGGGCGCGGAGGGGCGCGGAGGGGCGCGGAGGGGCGCGGACGGGGCGCGGAGGGGAGCGGACGGGGCGGCTAGCATCCCCCATCAATTATAGGAACGCGCTGACAGCAGACGTAACGCGTCGTCGATGCCGCCGGTGACTCGGCCCGGAAATAGAAATAGAAGGGCGAACGAGTAACTAGGTCCGAAATAAAACGCGCAAGACTCGAATCAATAGCGGCTTATCGGGCAGGAGTTTGCTCGCGAGTCCCGTCGCGGCCAGGCGGAGCGAAACCGACGCGACGCATTCGCCTGCTCGCGCGCTACGGCCACGCGACCGTAGCCTGCGTCGCGGCGACTACCGCTGAAACGAGAAGAACGCGCCTTTTCATCCTCCTCTCCTTCGCAGAATAAATAGCTTTGCAGTCAGACGCCGCAAAACACGGACAGCTCTGCGCGCCGCGCCTTCCAATTTACTCTCCTCCCCCTCGAATTCTCTTGCCGCAGGCATTTTTTTCCAAGAGAGCGACGAGCAAAAATACCTCGCCGAGGAAACGAAATTTGGAAATTATTGTAAACTTGACAAGTTGTAAATTACAAATTGTAAATTACAAATTGTAGGTAAATGCTCGTTACGCATCGAGTTGCTTCGCGGTAACGCCCAAGCGTCCAATTAAACACGGCCACGCGCGATTTCAAAAAATTACCCTTCGATTACTGATTTGAAAATTACTCTTTCGCCTACTTTCTACGTTACTCGTCGATCTCGCGTTTCCTCAACGATCATCCAGGTAATTGCCGACGCGCGGAGAAACGATCCGTTGTTCGCACGAGCTCGTCCGGGACGCTGCGTTCGCTCGATTCGCAGGACGCCAGCGGTCGCGTGGAATAGTCGGCGAGCGCGTAATTCGCGGCTGCCTCGAGTGTCGCTCCGCCGCTATCGCGCTTCCTAGAAACGGCCGGTCAAAACTTGCCACGTCTTTGCCGCCACGAAATCCTTTCGTTGCGCGGACGATCTCCGACTCTTTGTAACGTCTCTGACCGCGACGACTCTTCGACGACATTGCGTATCCTCGACGCTCATTCTATTCAGCTCGCTCTTCTCTTTGCCTGTCCGAGCGCGAGCTCGCAAGCGCCGGAAAACTTTCGATTTGACTCGAACGTTGGAAATTTCTTCGTGCGAAAGGTTCTCGCCCAAGGGCGATACCACAGCGCCTTTCGACGCTGTACTTTTATCCGTGCGACCAAATAGCCATATCCATGTCTATATTTGATCGCAAAATTGGTTTCGCGATTTACACGTTCGACGATCTTTCTTTTCACGCGCGACGAAAGGATTGAAAATCACTTTAAGACGCGTGCTTGCTGGCACGTTGCATACAGGACAAGGTGCAGCGATTTCAAAGTCAAGATCGAATCACGCTTGGCCTTGCGGCGTGTGAGCGAGACTCGCGCGAGACGAGAAGCAGCGAATAAAGCACTCTGTGGGTTTAAAATGACGAAAGAACGCAAAGAGCACCCCGTTTCGGAACCAATTACGTTTCGCGGCAACGCCTTCGCGCGGATACCTTCTTTACGCGCCCCTTTGCCCAATCGCGAATCTACGTCCGACGCGAAAGCAGACCGTCGAACCGCCCAATACCGATTTCACGGCTACTGCTAACCGAATAGCGGAACTCGGTCTGTTGGAAATAATTCTGGAAAACGAGTCGCTGCGTCTGCAATTTGGTTTCGCCGCGCGCTGTGAGAGGTACTTTCTCGCGGTCGAAGGTAAGAGTGGCGCTCTGTCTCGAGGAAGGGGGAGAAACCGTCGTTGGCGTCGCGTGGACGAAACGAGCGCGAAGAACGCAGAATACGCGAAAGAAAGGGTGCGGAGCGTTTCGACGCATCGGTTTCGCCACGAAACCAGCGGCAGAGAAATTTCCCTGGAGGCGTGGTGCCACGTCGAATTCGTAAAATGCCGGGTAGCGCTGTTTCGTGGATCGATCGACGCGTCCCGGCGAACGGACAGAAATTGCAGATAAAACGAGACAGCCCGAACGAGCCGCGAGTAACGGCACGCGACGCGCTCCACTCCTCCGAAAGCAAAGCAACTTTCGATTGATTCGCGAGAACTCGCGAATCCACTCCGAGGAATCGAGCCAGCCAACCTAACGAAACAAATTTCGAGCCGCGCGTGTCTCGCTTCGACCGCCGCGGAATTTCAACCCGCGCTTTCTTTCCCCTTGCCCCTTTCCCCTAGCCCCTTTCCACGCACGGCGTCGCGTCTCGCGTCGCGTCTCGCGTCGCGTCTCGCGTCGCGTCTCGCACGCCCAAAGTACCACCCTCGTTATTCCGAACGCGCGAAAAACCTCGCTACCGAAGGATCGCCGGATTCCAGCCTGCTCGAGAGGAATTTCGAAACTCGGCGGAACCGAAGAAACAAACGTCTCTGTCGGTGTTGTCGTCGATTGTGTACGGCTCTCGCCGTAGTGCGAGCGTTGCATCTAACGATGACCGGCCTGATTGCAGCCAGACATTACCCCTGCTGATATTCGATGCACCGCGTCTCCCGTCTTCGTCAAGCAGATGGCCGCGCGGGTAAGTAATCGCAAACGAGCGAGCCAGTTTTTGCTGCATTTCCGGCAAAGTCGCGGCCACAACGAGGGACAAACGGTTTTCGCTTTCGCGCCTGCTTATTCGCCTCGCCGTCCGTTCAACGAAGACACCGTTGAAAACGCTGACCCCTCGTAGCTACGCAACCGTTGCATCTAACAATGACCGCTCTAATTGCAGCCAGACGTTGCCCCGCTGATATTCGATGCAGTACGGCTGCAACTCTGTTTCGCCTTCGTTAACCGGACGATAACGCGACCAGACGAGCGAACAAATAGCCAAGAATAATCGTCAATGAGGAATAATTCTCTCCAAAATGGAGAGAAACCAGCAAACGCGCACCTCCTTTGGCGCGTAAATCGCAAACACCCTGTACCGCTCACAATTCTCTTCCCCAAGATCTCGATCTCACTCGCCCACAAATCGGTCGCGAGATCGGCGAGACGCTCGTTCCCGAGAACAGCCGTTTGCAAACTATCGGCGAAATATCAGCCGCCAGTATCCCCTCCCAACGATGCAATCCATCGCGGCGCATTTAAAATTCCTTGCGCGTAGATTCACAGGCTTCCGCGATAAACACGACAATAGGCCGAACGTAGTCTAGAGCCTGTACCTACGCAGAGACTCGCTCTGTCCCTTGACTTTATTCAGCCCGTCGCTTTCCTCGCCAAACACGCTCAAAGTGCTCGAAAAAGCGCCCGTCTTTCAAGCGATGATGATCCGGTGCATCTCGACGCGCGATATTTTCCCGTATCGCTTCGAACCTGTCTCGCGACCAAAGTAACGGAACGAACAGAGTCAAACATCTCGCGAGCGGCGAGTTTCAGAGCGGAACTCGAGTACCGCTGTCACGTGGAAATCAGGTATAAACGAGAAACACGTCGCGCGCGTTTCTTTAGATTCTACCACCTTTGTTGTCTTTCTTGTCTTTCAAGCTTCTCTAACCAAAAGAACAAACGATCGAATCTAAGACCCTATCTAAGATCCGTTGCCCGCTTTTTCGTTAAACTATCGACGAGCGGTACATCTCGCACTCGTGCATTCTATCAACGTTCCACGAACGCGCGACGGAAACCTCCCAAGTAGCCAATAAGAGAACGAGTCGATGATGACGATATTCGTTGTACGTGTGTCACCGTCCTTTCCATCTAATTCCAGAAACACGCAACGTTGCAAAGGTAATCGATTCTCTTGTATAAAGCGATTGACATTCCTCGAGCATTCGTTTGCCTCGTTCCGTAGCAAAACCAACGATACCCGTAGCAAAACCAACGATACACACGGTGGGAAAAGTCACGAAAGCTTTACGCTCGTTCGCTCCATGTGCTTCCATTTTCCTATATCTTCTTTCCCCTTTGGTGTTTGTTCGCTTAAAGCAATTAAAGTCGAATTTTATTATTAACCGCGAATCGCAGAGGTCGGTTTCCTTTTCTTTCCTTCGCGCTAATATCTCTCCGACAGAAAATACCTTCGATAAACGGTTATTGCTCGATCGAGAAGTTGCTTGCTAGCGAGGGAGCAAACTATTACCCAACTATGCTGATCGATATCAAATTTCACATTGCCAGAAACTAGGCAGCCAAGCGTTGTACGGAAAGTATAAATAAATATTCGGAAAATGTTGGATATCGCGACCGGACAAAGTTAAAAAGCGGGCGGAGACTCTCGTCTCTCTTAAGAGAAATCAATCAATCAAATCGACGATTGCACGATTTTCTTTCCTTTCCTGTCTTTTTTTTCTTTTGGAAAATATTCATCACGCCGAAATCGCTGATCTCGATACGGTCGAATCGACCGCTTCAAAAGATACTCGGCCGCACGTGTAAACTGCCATCGAAGGGAAAGGGATAGAGAATGGGAAACATATCTCCATGATCCGCAACCACGTGATACCTGGCCTCTGTTTGTAGTCCCGTTGTCAAAGGGACGAAACGTAGAACGTGGTTCTGGATAATGTTTGCACAAACAGCTGCAAGCCAACAGCTTATATTGGTCCATTTCCCTCTCTCTTTCCTCGCCTCCACCTGACCTCGCGCGCTTCTGTGTTTCTCTCGCGGAATTTCATTCCCTCCTCCTCCCTGCCCCCTCCCGCGCTCCTTCTCGCTCTCTCGCTCTCTCTCTCTCTCTCTCTCTTCTTTTTCTCGCGCGCTCTATTTCGCTAGCTCTTTCGATATTTCTTCCACTCTGCCGTTATTCTCTTGCCGTTGTTCTCGTTCTTGTTGTTGATCGGATCTCCCTCCGTTCCTACGCTATATCACGATGGCTTCCCACTAAACCTAACCACCTCTCTTTCCAACGTTACGCTCGTATACGCATGCGCGAGTAACGTTGCCAAAGTGGTTTCAGGTACGATTAAGCCGACCAGAAAATTACTCGACTGGGCTGAAACCTTCGTTCCTGCGCCAATCTATACACGCGTGTCGTTTTTGTAACGAACTGTCCCATTTAGAGGCGAAATTGTCAAGCCATTTTTTCTTCCTTTTTTTTTTACAGTCGCTATTGTATCTACGCGAAACGCATTTCTATACGTCGCAGCGTTGCAAAACTAAAGAAAGATTCCAACGCGAACGGAAAGTCTGCGAATAACATACTCGGAAAAGACACGGTTTATGAATCCATTCAAATTAATCGGAAATTTCGTGATTTTTAGTAATCTCGTTTCAAAAACCAGTTGTTCTACGCCACCGCGCTCTGTCCCCCCTTCCATCGCGGCGCTGCATAGATTTTACAAACGCGTTCATCGTCAAAGGTATCGCGAAGCGATCTGCCAAAATTCGATATAACGATCCCAACGCAAAGTCGCGCGAAATTTATCTAACGACAGTTGTCCGCCATTTTTGTGTCCATCGCCTACAGCTCTCGTCGATGGACGAAATTTTCGCGATCCGTATCCCGCCCGAAACAGTCGAGACGCCAATAATCAAACGCCAACGACGGCGAACGCAACTCTAACCCGCGCGTCCGTTCTGAAATAATAAATATGTAAACTTACTCGCAGAGTGTGACTAACACGTAGTCGCGCCATGATGCGAACGTATTCCCTCCGCCGACTCTGTTCTCGCGAAAACTTCTTACGCGCGGCTGGCTTAGCCTAATACACAACATCAGACAACTATGTCGCACAAAACTACGATTCGATACATTTTAGACACAATTTAACTTTCGATTCGCTCTCGGTCTCGCTCTTTTTTTTTTACTCGACGCGCGCACACGAACAGACAGAACGCGAAACTACTTCCTCCTTGCTTAACGGTCAGCGTCCTTAAACGCGTCGCTTCAAATCGGTGCGCTGTGCCGACCAATCAGGAGTAACCGTCCGACACGACGTCGCACGTACGATTGCGAACAAATTGCTTAAACGCGATCGTGTAACGTAGTCGTAAATTATTTTTACACGTATTAAATTATCATCGTCGTCGTCGTCGTCGTCGTCGTCGTCGTCGTCGTCGTCGTCGTCGTCGTCGTCGTCGTCGTCGTCGTCGTCGTCGTCATTATCGTTATTATTGTTAAGTTAGATTTTCATAATCAAGCGTAACTATTATTACGTTTAAGGTATTATCAACCACATTTACATCGGGTCGTATCCACTTACGCAAACTTGAGATTGACGGAAATACCGCGTATTGTTGGCATCTCTTTCTCTTTTCTCGATGGATCTTCTCAATCTCGTATCGACGTTAGAATCTGTCGATATCAATTATTTCACGTCGTCCGATTGGTCGGCACGGTGCAACATTTAAGAGCGATGCGTTTATGAACGTATTTCAAGTTGTTACGTAAACGAACGTTAGTCGAATCGGTCGCGCGCGTCTCGTCGGTCTGTGAAAAGCGAAGCGAGTGAAAAGTGAAAAGTGAAAAGCGAGTCGAGAATTAAACTGCGTACAAAATGCGCCTTTTCCTGTGTCGTAGTTCTTTAGTTGTTCGCATTGGGTTAAATTGTAGCGTAAAAGCAGCCAAATAACCAACGATAGAATATTATCGCGCCATCGCCGGAAGCTGTTGCACTCGACAAGATGTCTTCCGCGAATCGCTCGCACATTACATAACGACGACAGGATCTGATAGCGATACAGGTACGTTTGTCACCGTTTAACACGACGATATTGCAGCGATTTTAACTCGCTTGGCGCATAGACGTTCACAAACAAAAGCGAGTCAAAGCGCGAGATAGATTTTAAACGATCGAGAGATTTAACGAATTTTGAGAGTGTTGCGAGTTTATCGGTAACCCTGAAAACGGCCATTTTCTACAAAGCTATTTGTACAATGAATTTACATCTGAGAGATGTCGTCAAGATTTTTCAATCGACGAAAGCACAAACACCGTAGTATCTGGAAACAAGGGAACATGCACTTGCAACCACTTTCAAAATGAACGGTCCTTGTACATATACACGCACATAGATACAGATATATATATATATATATATATATATATATATATATATATATATATATGTATGTATGTATGTATATGTATATGTATATGTATATGTATATGTATATGTATATGTATATGTATATGTATATGTATATGTATACGTATATGTATATATAGGGGATCTCGATATTAACGAAACAAACGAGGCGAGGGTGATTCTGCGTAAAAATAGACACGGGGAATACAGGGTAAATGTTTTTCGTTTAAAACGCGGGGAAAATCTCGAGAAAGTCGAGTTTGAAAATTTGGCCAATAGGTTGCAGACTAGTAATTGGCAAGAGATTATTCCGGATGCGAAAATGGGCGAGAAATGCCAGGCTTGCTCCAACTTTCAAACATCGTTCTCAGAGGCGAAGAAATTTCCTTTTACATTTCCCGTTTTCGTCGAAATTAGTCTAATTTAGCCGCTCTTTATTTTATATAAATTTATTATAAATTTTCCACTTGCTCCTTCGCGTACAACCACCGATCCGGTAACCGTTGCAACATCGGTAGTTTGACGATATCCATTACAAACAGATAATACAGATGGATAACGTTGTTTGCGTATTATCTCATTAATATCGTATTATCTCTCAGACGCGATTAAAATTGCGTAAAGGAAAGAGCAATGTAAACGACACGCACACAAAGTAAAAGGTAAATGATCGTGTCCGTTTTCAGACGCGTAGGTAGAGCACGCGACAACTTGTTAGTTGCGACTAGTACTGAGAATTTGGCCTGCAGTTGCAACAAGTTTGCGCAGGTAACGCGGTTTTCGCGATTAAAAAACAATCTTGCAATCGTCGCTTTCGTCAACTTGTTTCGACTATCGAACAGCAAAGTTATTATACGCTCGAAGATGCTTTATTAAAGAGCGATAAACGTTCAGAATCGGATCCACTTGTATTTGTCGAGGTAAACGGATGGGAAAGTGGTTAAAGTTAATTTTTTTTCAGCGAATTGAGAAGACGGTTTATAGTTGAAGCCTCGAAAGTAACATTTCGTTGACGAACGAAACGGCACAGCGATTTATTTCGAAAGTGACGCAAGTCCGATTTCGCGTAAAACTGGACGAGTAACGTGGCAAGCACGCTACGCCAGTTACACGGCAAAAAACTTGCACTGCTTGTTACCCGGTCGAACTGGAAGAAGGACAAATTATTTGCATCCGTGTAGCGAGGCGTCGGACGAATTAGATCCTCGTTGGACCGAGATTGAATTACCCGCGCCTGTTTACCCGACATTGTGTGTTCGATGCCTATAACCAATACGCCGACATTGAACTTTCAATTAGTGTCACTTAACTCTGCAAACACAGCCGCTCCCGTTCCGGCGAGTCGCGTCGCCCGACGCTTTCTTCGGTTTTCTCGCGTTACGTCGCCGCCGAACAACCTTCTTCCTTCCCTTTCTGTTTAGTTTTCGTTATCGAGCGCTCAAACAACCCTGAAACAGCAAACTGTGCCGTTGCCGCTTCCGCCAATATATATATATATATACATACTGTACAATATATATATATATATATTCATATATTGTACAGTACAGCGACTGTCCGTCTCGAATTCTTCGCCGACCCTGAAATATACTGAATATACCGAAATATACAGAGGCCAGCACTCTGAATAACTCGTTCTTCCCACACGCGGTGGTTGGAAAGGCGTTTGGCGCGAGCTTTGACTACGTAAAAGCTTGAAATCGGCGTAAACGTCGATGAGAATGGTCGAGGTGATCTCGCGCGACCGTTTATTCGGGCTTCCTGCATCCTCCGCGCATGAAATCCTCCTACAATGAAAAAATACAAGAAACTAATTGCCAAGTGTCTCGAGGCTGGTTACGAATATCGCGAGCAAACTTGGAACGCGCGAGTCACATCTACTATGCACGGCTTGTGCGCGATCGCAAAGAGAAAAGACGATGGAGATACGTGGCAATGGGAAAGCGATTCCTCGCACCGATCACGCCTGCAGAGTTTCCGAAGGAAAGTGTTCAAAGGTTCGATTCTTATGGCAAATATTTCTATTCGAGTACGCATCTTACTTGCCGCGGTAACAACTCGTTTCGGACCGATTCGTTCGAACAATCCGCCCAATTGCGAAAACTATCGAAGAAATTGACCAATTGCGCGATCGGGCTACAGGGATATCGATGGCTCGTCAGAGCTTGCAAAGGCTACTCGCTTGACTTTAGGTTTCGGCTGGTTGGATCCGAAATGAGATTGGACGACGATTAGAGTAGATTTGCGCCAGAGTTTCGACAAAAGTCCAGTACGTTCTCCGTACAGCGTGGCGAGTTTCGTCGGATCCGGACGACCGAGACGCGTCGATCCGGAGACTATCGACAGGTTTTCGTCGCTCTGCCCGAGAACAAGAGGCGGCTTGTTCGTTCGCGCCTAACAATAGCGCGCGTCCCGTTCGGCAGCTGTCTCCGTTCCAAGAGATCGGTCAGTCCCTTCAAATTAACCAAAGCCGTCAAAAACTATAAGCCACGTATCTTTGGATTTCTTCTTTCGTCCACGGTATTCGCCCTCCAAACGTTCAAGCAGTCAACGTTCGCCGCCCAAACTTTATCAAACGGTGCATAGATCGGTCCGACATCGTAAACAAGTTTTATTACCACCGTAGCCGCAACAACATACAAAGTCTCCCGAAATCACGGCGCTTAGAGCATAACGTGTGTTCGTTGGAAGCTGCGCTTTCGAAAAATGCCACGATTTGCTTCCTATTATCGCCACGTATGCGACGTAACCCGATTTCCTATTGGTCTCTTTTATCCCGCGTTTAATCGTCAATGCCATGAACAGGAGCGAGATTGTTATCGCGTCTCGTTCTTTTTAATTCGACCACGCCATTGCCATTCGCCGAGCATTCGCCTTGGATTTGATCGTACAAACCCGAGCAGAGACAAAACTTTGAATCTATTTTCTCCGTTTTCGTCGGAGATGTATCTTAATTACGCGTCGAGTGTCGTGCTTTAACGTCCCGTTAATACCAATTGCGTTCCCTCGCGCAGTTCTTCGAAGCAGCCCAAGCAAGATCGATAAAAAAACAAAGACGGCAAATGCGGGCTAATTATCAGGGCTAATAAACCGGCGGCTGCGCTAGCTAGCGAAACGCGAGATTTTTTATTTCCTCCCATTCTTCTCTCTCGTCGAACACGGCTTGTTCGCGCAAAAATACAGATATTCATTTCCCGCACTCGACGGATTATAGAATAACACTCTGCGCGTTTCACCATCGACAAAGGCGTCGCGTACGCGTAATGTTCGTTTGCATCGCCGCTGGCAAAAGAGAAAACTGCCTTCGTCTTTCAACACCAATTTCGCCGCGGACGGCCAAAGTTTGACCAACGTAGCGACAATACGATTAAAACGTAGCCTATTTTCTCATACCGAACGAATCGTCTGCCAAGTTTGAGCGTCGTCGGTCACAGACGCATTTCATACGCGGAGATAGCCGAAACGTAAAATTCCATGTCCGTTGTCGAGAGTTTGCTCGCGTTCAACGATCTCTCTACCATCGTCCGTAACCAAAGCGGACGAGGCGCGATAAACGCCGGCCTTTTAACGACTCTGTCTTGCTGCGTTTCTTGCGCGGAATGTCCAGTTGAATGGACATTGAAAGATACGCGATCCCCGTTTGAAGAAAGTGTTAAGCCGTATGCGGGGAAACTGTACGCGTTTGAAAATTAGATCCGCAAATCAGCGGGACGAGCCACGTCCCAAGAAGGAGGACCCGTCGAAACGGTCGAAGCGAATGTTTTTCAACCGTCGGACATTGCGATTCAAGCACTGGATAAATTTGGCTTTCAACAACTTTACGACGTATTTCGAATCGTCGAAACGTAAGATTCGCAAGGCATCGATGTTTGACCGTAAAACGATTCGAGCAAGGACCTCTCCGATCACCCGAGCGATATAAATTCCAACTTACTCGCTACTCTCGTTGGAAACCTCTTGCCGGAAAATCGTTGTTACGGGCCAGTGATCCAAATATAATTACTACCATCGTCGACAGGATGATTTAAGAGGCTGCTCTACGTTGGCTGGCTTTATGAAACCGACCACTTTATAAAATGCTGCTGGTACTTTGACGCTGAATCTTTAATACTCGCCATTAACGCTTTTTCGTCTTTCGCTAGAACTTTGCCCCCCGGCCTTTTCTAGGTATCCCTAGTGTCGATAGACAAATTTTTTTGTCGGCGCGACAAATCAACGTTCGTTGCGCACGATGTGTCTCCGCGCTACGAGGAAGGAAGCTACGCTCTGTAAATTGCACAAAGATCGGTCGATCGACGCCTGGAAAATCGGCAACGTCGAGCAAAGTAACAAAGTCGACGCTTGTCCACGCTTCGATGTAAAAGCGCGCCGCTAAAGATACTTTTAGCGCGCAGGTATGCAGGAGGACGCTGCCAAACCAAATTTAGTTATTTTCGATAATCGAAGGAAAGAAACAAAATTCACAAGTCGGTACGCGACTAGGATAACGAGTTTATTACGTTTGAATCCGTTGAAACTATCGGAGAAGGAGAAACGTACACTTTGCCGTGGAACGGGCGTGAAACTTTGACAAGAGCTCGGGAACAAACGTTCCGTTAGCGCCGTGCAAATTCTAAGCGTAAAGTTTCGTTTTTATTACCGAAGGCAGGAAGCGCGACAAAGTTTCGCCGTTTTTCCGATAGTTAACATTTCCAGAAATTGTGCAAGTTAAACGTCCGGCGAGGCGAAGCGTCGGTGCTCGGTGCTCGTTAAAACCTGATACTTTATCGTGTCAATAAAAGTACACGCGACGGACAGTACAAACGCGCGATTAAACGATTCGCTCGTAACTCGATCCGCGGTTGGGTCTGCAGGTTCGTTACCTGCTTCCCTTCTTCCACCGCTATATACGCTACGCTTGTACGGTATCGGAGCGAAGAGCGTTTCCGATACGCGCACAGTCCTTGGTTTTCCAGTCGGTGTTAGGTCCAGCAGCGCTCATGTTGGTTGCTCGCGCGCGGACCTGCACGGTCGACGAGAAAAGATTGAAACGGTAGGTGCACGGCGACTACGTCGTTTCTCCGGCTATGATCGAACGTGCGACGAAATGATCGATCGTTCTCGCGCGTCGCGTACGAGAACGTCTTGAAAATAACGGACGTTGTTACGTGCAAATAGCTTTGTACGAACGGTAAAAATTCTGCCCTAAATTCTGCCTCGAAGCTGGTCCGTTGTCGGCTAGAGCGATACGACGAAATAGGAAAATACGCCGTTGTCGCGAGAAGGAGGAAGAAACGAGAGAACGATCGGACCGTGTCGGCGTTAGGTTCCGTGCGTGATTTCAAGTTCGCGCGAGTCGGCGATCGTCGATTATCAGCCTTTAGCGGTAGTTCTCGATGCAGCGGAATTGTCGCGCGCTAACGGAAACCAGTCGGCGAAAGTTTGCGAAAAGTTGGCAATTCCGCGAGACGGGAAGGAAGCGAATTGCGATTTTACACGGGAATAGCGAAACCGGAATTAAGAAGCCAATAAATCTGCAAAGCCCAACAAAGTGTGGAAGCGGAAAGTTAATCTAAACACCGTGAGATTGATTTATCAAGCGGCGAGCGAATAGAGCGGATACTTTAATCCGAGACCTTTGGCAACTTTGAATCGAGTTTTCCCGCTCCTTCGTCGTAGCCGGCTTCGTTATAACGGATGGAGAAGTTACAGATTAAAAGTGCCGCGTGCTCGCTTCCGCTGGAAACGATCAAACGCGCAAGAACCATTTTGCAAGGCGAAATTAACAAAGCTACTTTCACGTACGAAACGCCGTTACAAACACGACTAGACGCAGCGGCGCAACTGCCGTTTGCTCAAGCCGCTTGGCAGCCTAAATAGACAGAGAAGGAGACGCGGCCTCCGTATGTTTGTAGTTATCGTGCCGATTATCCGAACGCGCCGCTACGTCCGTACCGCGTTTCTTATTACGCGCTTTCGTTCGTTACTCGTTACAGGCGATCGGCGAGACATCCCGTCCTCGTTAGACAAAAAAGGGCGACTTTTGTCGGAAAACTCTCTTCCTCCGCCCCTCGGAGTTTGCGAGTCGTAACGCGTCCACCGTAGCGAGTAAAGGGTATTTTTGAACGCGACGTTTGTCAAAGTACGCGGTCCTGTGTTTCGTTCGGGACAAAGTGGCAATTTCCAGCGGATCGATCGCTTCGCGACGACGAGTTTGTAGAGGCGACCTTGGTTCCGATACTATCGAGGTGGCACAGTCTCTTGAGCTCGCGCGAGACCCAGTTATAAAGCGACGATAATTCGTCTAATCCGCGATAACGATCCGCAAACTATCAGGGACAAACGATTCAGCTCGGCCGTGGTATAATCGAGAGCGGCGGATAGCCGCAAGTGTAAAATTAGCTGAAAATTCAGCAAGACTATAACGATAACGCCGCTGCGCAACGAAGGAGGATAATGTACCTTAACGATCGGCCAGTGATTAACCGCGCACGCCTAGCCGATAATCTGGCCAGTTCGGCCCGGCCCATATGCGTGCAACCGTCAAGATCCACCGTCAGAAGTGCCAACCACAGTGGTCCCTGTCGCCTTGGTAATTAGTGGAATAGCGTTCGAGTGCAAGTTACGACTCATGGAGGAGGGTGTTGTGGACTAGCCGTGCGCCAGACTAATCGATATCCGATCGCTCGAGCAATACGTCAAGTACATCCCACGCGCGCTCTTTCGCGATATACGCGACCACGATCGTTTCACCGCCACTCCGCTCGATACCATTCTACTTTTCCCGCGAAATGTTGCTTCGCCCAGGCAAACGAGCAAACTCTTCCGGCCAGCCACGCGCAGCTGCTTCGTCCCCGATTATCCTTAACAATCCTTTGAAACGAAGCGTTTTATCAGAATATCCCAACGTCCGGCCTTTTATCGCCCGAACCTGCTATCTTCCGAAGCGTTTAACGTAAAGCGTAAAACGTTTTTTCATCCGAGACTTCGAGTCGGAACCGATCGCTTCTTTGGATCGCAACCGATCGCTTCTTTGCATCGCAACCGATCGCTTCTTTGGGTCGGAACCGATCGCTTCTTTGGGTCGGAACCGATCGCTTCTTTGGATCGAACAAGAGCGAATAACGATCGGCGACAGCTTAAACTACACGTAAAACGTAAAGGAAAGTAAACCGTCGAACTTTACTCGCTTGAAAACGAGACCTCAAACGGGAAAATACCTTTACCTGGTCTTATATCTTACCAGTGCTTTTTCTTTTTTCTTTTTTTCTATCATTATCAAACGTTTATTGGCCAAGGAAGATTACGCGCGCGCACACACACATATATACGCATTCGCAGTAAACAACAAACTACATTTACCAAGTACCGTTGTGTGTTGCGAACCATCCGACCGATAAAAGCTTTTTACTCCGTCGCTCGAGCAACACCCTCCTTCCGTAATTCCTCTAGTTTCACTTTGACGGTGGACAATCGCGTTTCTGTTGCCGTACCAGTCACGCCGTAATCAAATTCGAACGAGCAGATTCGACAAAATTCCAACACCCGCGTTTCACCAAACTCCGCTACTCTCCGACTAAATTCCCATTGGAAGAATTTGGCACGAAACTAGCAGCGTTCTAAAATATATTTTCCAGACTTTACATCCAGTATGCTGGACGATTAGGCACGCCTGATGCTACCGTTCGGCCAATTTTGAACGACGAAGAAAGGTGCGAATATCGACGATGCGGTAACGTTGTACGCAAGAAATAACAAACAAACAACGGATAAACGAAAGTTGGAAAACGCGGGAAAACGCGGCGCGTGGCAGGTTTAGCTCGAGCCGGCTTGGTCTTAACTAGAAATTTGACGCTTTAGACGCGAAACGCAAGTGCGTAGGAGAATAATTAAGTTTACTATTAATCGTCGAGGGTGAGCTGGGCTCGCACGAGCTCCAGGCACGTCCAGCCTGACGAGGTGGTGCTTGGTTCGGCCCTCCGGAGAGCGAAATCGAGACCTATAGTCCGATTGTCGGATCCTCTGCACTACTAATTGCTCCACGCGGATTAATCGCTTGGATCTTATATGCATAGCCGATGCTACGTACAGGCTGCGCGCGAATGATTTGTCGCGTTGTCCCGCGCTTCCCTTTCAATTCGCGTCACTACATCCTTTACGTTGCCTCCTTTCGCTCGAGAAACGCTCAAAGATTTTCATCGCCACGCTTCCAAGAGAAACACCGTCGTAATTTACCTTGAACAAATTCCACCTATACGTTCAACGTTTCGAACTAAATACAACTGACCGTTATCTCCGCGGTATCGTACTCTGTGCAGATTCGCGGTTATACGAGCGTCGCTCGACGCGCCTGACTTTAATTGCCGATGCACTCGCGCGCTTCCTCTACCTCGTGGAAGCGCGTCGCTCGGTTCCCTGGTACCGAACGAGCCAGTTTCGATCGAATCGAAAGACGAAAGACGAAAGACGAAAGACGAAAGACGAGAGACGAAAGCTGGCTGGTTTAAGGAGCTAAAAATTGTCTTGGACGCTGCGAACGAATTTGTGGCGAGAGTTTCGGGTATGAGTCGGTCTGGTGTGTTGAAGGCGTTCTGTAAATTGGATCTATCAGCGCGTTTGGATGGTGCTATATCATGCTGAAAGTAGCGGCCAGAGAGAAGGAGCACCACCATCTTTCAACGTCAACACAGCCTACCCTCGACCATTCTCTCGCCCTTCCCTTCAATCTGCTTTAACTAAAACTGCTGCGCGAAACAACACACTGGAGATTGCAACAGGGCCAAGTAAAGCTGATCCCTGGATTCTCGATATTGCTCTTAAAGATGAACAATAGATACACGGTTTCTGCGGTTCTATGATCGATCCGTTATTTCCGACTGATTGGCCGCAGCTTGTTTCGATATGATTAATCGACTTTGCTCCAACATTCCAGTTTATCGTTGCTCCTTTGAAATCTTTCGACCGCCAGGCCCGTTTCGATCAACCAAACGGTTTCGTATCGACGCTTCTTCGACGCTTTGTCGTTTAACGTTTCTGCTCGCATTGGAAACTGCGACGCGTTCAAACGTTAAACGCCAAACGTCGAATATCGCTAAATATCGTCCATTCGCTGGCAAGTATTTTTCCGACCAAATATTTCCCATAAAATGTTTCGACCCGTTTCAAATCTATCAGCGTTTAAACGGACAAAGTTGCGCGCTTGGACAACGAGTTTCAATGTCCATGCTCCGGTGTCAACCACACCGAGCCTCCTTATCCTCGGGCCGCGCAACGGAAACAAGCTGTCCTTTATCCAACAAATTCCTACGTACGTACGTACTACATTGTCCATGGATCATCAACACCGAACCTACCACGAAACTTTGCTTACAGTTTCTCGCGTACAACGTAACTCGTTGACTTTTCCCGCGATATACGTACGACCGATTTTTCCACATTCGCAACTTTCTTCGTCCTTTACTTTCTGGAAGAAAGGCAAAAATTGGCCAAAATCTCTCTCCACGTTAGGACGCATGTCTTTCTTCGAAGCGGTCGTCCGACCGCTCGCGGTAGGATTAGGTATACGCGTCGAGTCAATTTTCCCGTCGCTACCCCTCGATCGATCGACCCTTTGCGCTCGAGAGGCGACTCTCTGTCAGCGCGGCGTTCCGCGTGGCAGCTCGGGCGGAGAGCGAGAGTCGCCAGTGCCCGCTTACGCTAGATTTCGACCCGGTCCGATTTAGGAGAGCGCGGGGCATTGGTTCGTAAATAGATGGATTCCTCGGCTCTTTGGATCGTTCGCCGAGAGGCGTAAAGCGCTGCGCTTTAACGCGCGAATTATAAATTAGATCGATCTACTGCTGTTAGACCGAAAGCTGACGGAGCACGTTCGATCGAACGAGACGAGAAAGCAGATCGTCCAACTCGGACAACGCGTAAACAACCTACTTGGGAGATCAAGTGCCAATTGGAAATGCCGATTAGAATTTCTGGGTATTCCGTTTGTTCGTAGTTTGGTTCGGAGCGTGCCGAAGGAGCCAGGGCTGCCGTTCGTCGCAGGCAATCTCGCGATCGACAGCGAGATCGCTGCCTAGCAACCTTAGATACAAACAACCGCTGATAAAAATAAACCGGGCAAGGAACGATAACGCGGATAGGACGCGAGGAAGAAAAGACAAGGTCAAGGGGAGGAACGAGGCAAACTGCGTAATGTCGGTTAAGGGAGTAAGCGATCGCACGGAAGGCCGGTAAGTCCCGCTCTTCAGTCTGCTAATCCTACATTGGCAAGACAATTAACTCTGAGCAAGAATAGAGATCTTGTTTGGTTGTCTCTGCTCTGCTCCGCTCTCTCTCTCTCTCTATCTCTCTCTCTCTCTGGCTGGCTGGCTGGCTGGCTGGCTGGCTGGCTGGCTGTGTAGCAACTGGAGCCGTGTAATATCGCGAGACGTTGGTCTGCGCAAAGGGCTGCTCAGCCAGCGGCTGTTTCACCGTAGGGATCACAATATCCTTCTATCCGCTTCAGAAATATCCGGCCGGTGTCGCTTCGCCTGCTAGAGAGAGGCCGGAAAGATAATCAAACTCCTCGCCGACAATTTACGGTTATTTGTAGTCGTGTATGCATACGTACCGGTAACTCTCTGTGGAGGTAAACCGATTTCGGTACTGTCGCTTTTCTCGGCTTCCTCGGGATTCTCCCTGATTTTCTCCTTCTATCGCCCCATCTGCCTTTCCTTTCCGCCGCCCCGTTTTCTTCATCCCTCTGCCTACTTTCTTCCGCGCGCTCGTCTCGTATCCTCCTCAGCTTCGCCGAATCTCCACTCGGTTATCTGTAACTAAGCTAATCCCGACCAAGAAGTCGGACTATCCCACCTATCCCACAACGCGGGCTACTTAAACACCAGTCCGACCGATCCGCCAAAGCCTCCAGACCTCTTCTAATCCACTCCCTCGAGCTTATATATACTCGAGTCCTTGCCTCCAGTCCCTTCTGGATATACATAGCTTCCACCTCGGTTGGCTGCGAGATCGGCCAACGCAAAGTCCTCCTCCATCCTCGCTCGCCCGAGTTAGCCGAGGACCAGTTTTACCAGCAATTTCGTCCTTTTGATTCTTCCCTCCGACAAGACCTTCCACCCTCGTCGAGTCTTCCCGACCGATAAACATCGGAATAATTCCCAGTCTTCGCCCGAACGTGCTGATTTTACGACGCGCAGCCGCTACTTTTTTATACGTATAAACGTTCGTTCGACCAGCACGCGTAGATCGCACGTACGCACGCTCGCACAAACGATGAATCACATTTATCACGCGTTTTCGGCCAGAGTACCGACACGCGGCGATACGCGTATACTTGTACACTCTATTCGTGTACCTTCTGTCCGGAAAATCCAGAGTCAAAACTGGACAATTCGGTAGCGTTCGTTCGGTTTGTGGAAAGAGGGCAGGGAAGGGAAGGGAAGGGACGAGTGGACGACGGGACGACTTTACCTTCGAACTCGTAGCCCGCGTGCCAAAGTTTCGTCCGGCGTTCCGCTCTCCAGCTCGACGAACGAGAGGAACGGACGTTTGGTCGGCGAAACGTACGCGCACGGGCCACGTAGACGTCGCGATTCGGGAAGGAGGAACGCGAGGTTAACGGACGAGTGCGTCGTTCGAGGGTGAATCGGGGAAACGGGGAGGAGAGGGAAGCACGCTGGCAGAGAGGAGAGAACACAGGGACGATTGAATCGCCGAGGATCGAAAGAGCTTGATCGTGCCGATACGGATCGCTACCTCGCAGAACAGAATCTCCGTGAAATCGCAGATTCCCTCGCGCGCAACTTGCCTTCTCGCACCGATTCCGACTAGCCTCCGACCAATGCCACCGATTCGACGTTACGGCTCGTACACGGTTATCTAATAACCGCATTACCGTTCCATAATCATATCCGCACCGGATGTTACGCACTCGGTGATGTTGCTGGCCGCAGATGGAACCTGGGTATTTAAGAGCCGCGAGCCGCGGCTCATCCACGACGCCGGATCGTTTCGATATCGCACGCAAACTCGGCCAAAGCGACGGACGCGAAGAGCCAACGCTTTCGTATTTTTTTATACGAAAAAATTCGTATTTTTTTTTTATATTTTATTTTGTCGGAGTTTGCGATTTCCGTCGGAGAGGACCAGCTTGCGGCGTCGAGCGAGTCGCGCGACCTGCGATTCTTTCGAATTCGCTGTACCTCGCGACGTCTGTCGCAAAGTCCAAATCGAGGATTACACGGCACCGGTCGAAATCAAATATCGGTTCGTTTCAACGGCCACGGTATAGTAGAGTCAGGTATAATTGCAGAGAAGCAAAATGCGAAAATTCGCATCTCGCCCGATAACGTTTCGCGTATATTCGATCAAGGAAACAATTCGGCAAACACTCTTGTCCGTAATGGCTGTGAATTGGTAATCTCGTTCGGCGGTCCGTCGTGCAACGAGCGGTTGCAGTCTCTTTAGCGTGCACTCGCTGGAACGCGTTATTCGGTGCAAGGAAGGATACGTCGATTCGACCCGAGTCGTCCGCCTCTCTCGCCGAGGAAAAGTCATTACACTCGATTCTAGGCGGATTACGCGAGCAATCTCTTTCGAACGCGACGACCACCTCGAGACGCAGACACTCGTCGCGTCCCAATTACTTCGCGCCGGCTATCCGATCGTTTCGCGATGCTACGCGCGTCCGGGGAATTTCACTCGTCGGGAACAATGCCTGGAAACGCAAGCCCGCGGCTTGCACTCAGGCGGCATTATGCGGAAGAACGCGGGACGAGAACTCGCGCGGATTTAACTTTGAAAAGAATCGGGACAGACTGCGTTTTACCCTCGCGCCGCGCCGCGCCGCGTCTTTCCACGAGCTCGCAATCGAAAGTAACTCTGCCTTCGAAACGCCGCAAACAAGTTACCTACCGTCCTAATAACAACAGTACCGCTCTTTATCCGTTAGTCGTGGCCTTTATTAATAAAACGTTTCGTCCGCCCACCGTCGCGCTGTAAATCAAATTACAACGCGTTCGAAGGTAAAAGCCAGATTTGGCGGCAAACCGCCAACCACAAATATCGCGAATATGCAAACACACGCACGCGATATGTTACGCGACTACGAACAACGCGAGTACGCCGCGCAGCTCGTAAAGCAATCCTCGTTGTTAATTTAGAAAGTCAACTATGCAAAGTCGAAATCAAACGCGGTCGTACGAAATAACGCGTGGTTCGGATCGAGACCAGACCTGGACCAATTATCGAGCGGTGGTGCCGCACTTCTATTCAAAACTTTCGTATTCAAAACTATTGCCAATTCGAGCATCACCGCGCGCAACGTTTCGTTCTCTTTCGCCCGATTAGCCGTCGCGTCGACCCTTTGGACAGGCTATACACAGTCGTTGTTATCGACGGCCATGAAACGTTTCGTTTTTCTAGCCTGTCTGGGCGCTTGTCTCGAAGCTTCGTCCAACGGCGCAACCAACTCTCGGTCAGTATTTCGGTCGGTATCGATAGAACCGGCTCCATCTTGCTCGAAATGACCAACGTCTTTCGATGCGTTGCGGATCGGGTTGTGGAAATTTATGGACCGCTGTCGGCGAGATCGAAAGACAAAGACGGGTGCCGGTAACTGGGTGACCGAGTAATCCGACGTGAGCCCAGCTGCGCCAAATTGGCAGTGGCTCCAGCGGGAAGGGGGCGGTGGCGCGCGGTGCCTTTAAAATTCCAAGCGAGTTAATTTGATTATCGCCATAACGGAGCTTTACCGGGCTGAGGAATAATCCGGCTGTATAACGACATCGGCTTAGCTATTGCCGCCGCGTTTCTATTGCACGACCGTACAACGTCCTGGAAGACTGCCGTGGCGAGAGAGGCAGGGGTTAAGAGTCTTTGCGCGGAAGGGTGCAAGGGGCTGTACCGATCGGCCCCCAGCTGGGGTAGCAGTAAACATTCTCTCGCGCCCCCTCGCCCCCTCGCTCCCTCGCTCCCTCGCTCCCTCGCTCCCTCGCTCCCTCGTCCGTTCGTCCGTCCTTCCTTCCTCCTGCTTCCATTTTCTCCTTACCTCCACCCGCCACCGTCTGCGCCCTCTGCCCTCTCGTCCTTCCCTGACCTCTTGCTTCCTGCTCAATTCCGCCCCCGACTCCTTTTCTCTCTCTTACGAACTTAAGCCCGATTTAATGGGGTGGAAACGCGCGGCTCGATCAAGTTGTATTCAATTATCCCTCCTTTCCGTCCCCCTGTTAACCCCAGCCATCTACAGAGTGTCTTGCAAGAAAGCCTTTCTTCTTTTTCTCATTCTCCTTCTCCGGCCCTGTTGTTGTTGTTGTTGTTGTTGTTGTTGTTGTTGTCGTCGTCGTCGTCGTCGTCGTCGTCGTCGTCGTTGTCGTTGTCGTTGTTTGCCCTTCTGCCCCTCTCTCCAACGTTACATCTCGTGCCCCTGTTTCCGACAACTTCCAACGATGTATCGCTGCTCGTTCCATCAACTCAAGGTCAATTTGAGTAGCCAATCGAAATCCATTTAAACTTGTCCGCCGTTTCTTCTTTTCTTACCCTTTCGCGATCGTACTCCGTCATCACTCGTACCAGCCATCGTTGCATCCACCAAACGTTGCATCTTTCTCAACCGCAACCATCTTTTCTCACCAATTAACGGCCTGGCAATACCGCGCCTAGAGACGTGGACACTCCGAAAACTCTTCGTTACGAGATCGTAATTCGTCTCGAGTGAATTTTCTCATAGAATTTTATCACGGTACACGCGTGAGCACGACGTGTAACGTATTCTTGTTCTTTTCGCAGTAAATACAACCGCAGAGTACTAAATGGGAAATACGCTTCAAGATGAAAGCGACTGTCGCAAACACGCCGATTCTGTGTACGTGTATCTTATAAATCGTATTTTCTAATTAATCCCTTTAAACGATCGATTATCGTTATTCGAATAAAATATCGCGAATAATTCTTATCTAATTATATGTCCGCATGGCCGAAACAGGAATTACAGGAATCATATTGCCCAAACGAGTCGCGAATATATCGAGCCACATATGTTCGACCGGAGCCATCAGATTGCTATACATATATAGCGCTCCACGTTCGTAAAAGTACCTAAAGCGATGCGAGGGGCAACGGTGATCGGTCTTTCGGTTAATAGAGTGGTAAATCTGCTTCCCCCGGCTCTCCAGCAGGCCGGCGTGCGAGATCGAGTCTAGAAACAGCCATTATTAAATTCTACTCGCTCGTTCTCTTCTCTTTCCGATTTCCATTCTTTCTCTGCGATAATGTCAGCCGCGATACGAGACTCTTTTTCGCGCTTTGATAATCATATACACGCACGGGGTGTATAAATTCGAAATTTGTAAAAATCGTAAAGAAAGGAAACGAGAAGAAAGAAAAGAGAAAACTACCATCTCGCTAAACGGAGGTTTTCCGGGAGATTCGCTCCAAACGAAGCACGCAAACCAGACGAATATGCAACGCTCTGCTTCCATGCGGCGTTAATTAACCAAACATCGGCGAGGCTGGCTTTCAATTGCAGCGCATTTTCTCTTCTTTGCCAGACTATCGAAACGCGTCTCCGTTCTCGCCAGGGCTAGACGATCCATCGATTACCTTCGATCGTAGTCAGTTTGCCGAGTTTATTATATATTACGCTAGAACACGAACGTGATACGAACCAATTGGAAATCGAAGAAACTAAGAAATCAAACGTTTCTCCTCGATCTCCTCTCAAAACTGAGAAAGCTCGTCTCCGCTGTGTTGGGTGTTCGGTGCAGCAGGACAGTCGTCATCTGTCCAATTTTCATCCAATTTACGAAAAACGTACCCACTGGTAAAATTTTATACGCGGTAGACAACGTTCAGCCGAACGCGCGCAACGAACAAAATGCGAGTCGAAGGTTTATTCAAATCGACCGATGACACGATTCCAATCAGAGGCAAGTGCAATTTCAACGCGTTTGCAAAGACAACTATAGGAAAAATGTAAACAAGATCAATGGCCAAACGCTCGATGAATATATAACGCGAGGAAAGTGCTTCGTCATCGCGGTTCCTCGGAAAATTCAACGTTGCAGAGGCGGTTAGCCGTGTTTATAGGTGGACTCGCCCTCTCGACGTATCGCCGCTTCCCCCTCGTCGCCGTCGTTTCGAGCAATTATTCGCAGCCGAAGGGAAACGCGTACGCCGATCCCTGCCGAACTCTGCTCAAAGATATTCCTAGCCCCCCCCCCCCCCGCCCCCGCTCCTCCTAGGGATCTCTTTACACCCGGCAGGCTTCTATGGGGAACACTGGGCCGGCGGTACGCGCGATGCACGACTCGTACTTTCGTTCCTATGTATTCGATGGTCGCGTGTATACACACACACGCGCGCGCGCGCGCGCGCGCACACACACACACACACACACACATATATGTATAAATGTTCGAAAGCCGTGCGTTCGCGAGGCCATAGAGCAGCTCTGCGGCAACTGCGCCAAACTTCGAATTAGCGCCGGCGACGAACTTTGAGATTTACAGTACAACTGCGACCTCCGCGAACGCCGCCACCGAAAGAATCGCACCTCCCCTTAAGATATGTGTGCGCGGTATTTCTCGTACGAATAGCGCACACGCTCGTTGCCATTTCCATTTCGTTGTATCGACGCTTAAAACGCTTCCGATCGTTTGAAAGACCAACTTTAATTTCGCAAAAAGATTTACAGTCGAGACGAAGCCAAAATGTCGCTGGAAAAGGTCAAACTACCCAACCGGTCTTTAAAAGTTACTAAAATTAATAAAAGCCCAGAGCATACGCTGTAAAATAGCATAAAAAAAGAAAAAAAATAGCATTTAAAACAGCATTTCCACGCGTATAGATAGCTTCCACGCGTAACCTTGGCGGGACGATAACGCTTCTTACAAATCGTGTTATAGATTGCTATCGTTGCAAGTAGTTTCTTACTCGTCGTTTCCCGTCCCTCTACGATTATCGCGTATTATCTCGCTGTATCACGCGTAATGTACGTCTCGCGTATAATATTTCGTATCTGTTAACGAAACAGCCTTGAAAGAAAATCCACGAAACGCGGGAACGCTTAACGCGGGAACGTTGGATTTAGGTGGAGAAATCAGTTGCCAGACGAGAATATCCCGGAGAGCCTTCTAATGGCAAATACGTTATCCCCACAATGAAACGCAGCTCCTTCGGGTACATGCCTCGTACATGTTAACGAAACCGGTGTAATAACGATTAGTAGCAAAAGGGAGACGTACTTTAAGACGAAAGCAGCGCGCAATTGCTTTCGCAACAAAGATTTGTTTGAAGGATACAGCGTAACCGGGTTTCCGAGAGACACCGGGACGTGATTTACTTTGTGTTTACTCAATGAACGAAATCCTACCGATTTGTCTGTTTCTTGAAACGCAATTAGGTTTATACGCGCGCGCGCGCGTGTGTGTGTACAATTATACGAGATACAGTTGGACGTGTTGCGACAAACGTATTGGGAAGATTAAACTCGAGAAATTATCGTCGATCGGCAAGACGAGCGACTCGAAGAGTGCGACGATCGTGACGTAGCAATTTCAAAGTAACAACGGCGAAACGATAACAAACAATTAATCGATCGTCTTTGGAACATCGACAGCTGCGGGTTTAAATTCAGTTGCCACTCGGATTCCAACGTATACGTACGTAACGAACACGTGGGAACGTTTCAGCCGATCGACGATGCGTACAGTGCGCGAGAAAGGTATACGTACCGAAGACCAATCGCGGCGTTGCTACGTTCCGTCTACGCATAATTGCCATTTTTAAACACGCTTTTCTACGCTAACACGCACTTTCGCTTGTACTTTACGACTAGCAATTGATCTCTCGGCGTGCAGCGCCGCAACGTCAATTCGTTGCGCTCGAACCAACAGGTCTGGCAGAGTGCAGCGAGACTCGCGTTCAAACAGCTTTCCGGTTCAAAGTCGGAAACTAAGTCGGACGGAACCTCGACGGCGTGCGACGCGTCACTGCGTGAATATCGCCATCGATAATACCAATATTGGAAACAGCTTCGACGAGCGTCATAAACTCCGTGCCTCCGAGCGAACGCCATCGTTGAAAGACTATTCGACGCACCCTCGTCTCGGTACGCGTTCGATTAAAAATTAAAACTACGATCCTTCGGACACGCGTTCTACGGTAATTTCAACCGTCTCGCTACGTTTCTTCGACTCGTGGAAAAGTTTGCCTCCAAACGCGTCAAATACGCGTTAAATTCCGACGTTGCTCTTGACGGGATTAAGGAATCAACGGACGTTGGAGACTTCTTTACGTAAGAGAAATCGGTATCGGTCGATGCTTCACGCTGTGCACTTTTTCGTCGAGAAGCGAGCAGCTGTGATTTCGTGCGCCATCTTTCTGTCGGTTCAACGAAACGAAGAAAACAAAAAAAAAAAAAAGAAAAAAAAGGAAAAAGGAGAGAAAAAAGAAACGTCACGTACGTAAGAAGCACGCTCGCGGTCCTCTGCTTCTTTCTTAAACGAAACGCGTACGACACAATACGCTGCTTTGCTCGTAAAATCACGTGCAATTGAATTTGCGTGATCCTAAACACATTACCGTATGTACCGCGTAAGACGATTTTCAAGCGATATGTAGCCATACCCTTGCGATTATACCAACGTTGCGTTCGACTAACTTCTCCGAATTCTAATACCTCTCTCGAACCCAACTCGCAACATCCAAATAATCCTATGTGACGAGAAACTTCCAAGATCCCGATCCGATCAGTCGAGACCAGTTTCCGCCCGAGCTAAAAGTACCCACAGTTAATTGTAAAAGGCTATAGCTGCTCCACGTCGGTATTCGTTTCCGATACAGTCTTTAAAGACGCGAGTACGATTTGGACACAACCGCGTAAAACGTGCTTATGCATTGCCCGTAATGACACAAATTATCCGTATACGATCTACAGACTCCCTTTTGAAAAACCATCGGTCGTCGTACGCTTTCGAAGGCTCTTTATGCGAAAATATCAAAGGTCGTTAAACTCTAAAGTAAAGTAAAGAGTAAAGGGAATTAACGAGCAATTTCGCCTTGTTGCTTGCACGAAAATGTACTTTGCCTAACGTCTACTTGGAAACTCGGCATTAACAAACAATCGTCTCTCGGTGTAGCGAGATCGAAAGTCGATCTTTCGTACTTGCGCTCTCGCGCAAATTCCGGTATGATTGTCCAAAGCCGGAATCGCAACTGTCGCAACCAAAATGAAAAATGAAAAGAAAAACTTGTTTCTTGTTTGCCGCGTTTTAAAAGTCAAATTGCCAACGTACACTTTGGCGACTTTGGCCAAGGTTCAAACTGAAACTCGTGATATTTGTTGTTTGTTGCAAAAGGTCACAATCTCGCTCTCGCTCTCTCGCAATTAATTATTCATTGTCGCGAGCCGAAAATATCCTTACCATCGCGCGAGTGACGCGAGTAATTCAATATCGTTTTTATCGAGCGGACTGCGACTTTTCAACTTTTACTGTACAGCTGCCGCGTACGTGGCTCGAAATAGAGTAAACGAGAAGAAAGAAAAACGGCGAAGAAGAACAAATTGCTCGTTGCTTACTTACTAATATTTGCTTGTTGAAGGTTATTAGACTCGCCAGTCGCAAAGCTCGGCAAAGATGAACGCCGCGTGCAACGATAAAAGTTTTTGTCGAATGTTTTACAAATCGATACATGGGATATATGGGAATACGACGTACAGGTATGCGGCAATCGATATTCGCGTAGCGAGTGCAGCGAACGTTTCATCGTGCGAGAAATTAGAAATACCCGTGTTTAGTATCGCGTTTGATGGACGCGCTACGGCTTGTGCAACGTTAAGAAAGGAAAGAAAGAGAAGAAAGGAAAGAAAGGAAAGAAAGGAAAGAAAGAAAAGAAAGAAAAAAGGAGAAAAGGAGAAAAGGAGAAAAGGAGAAGACACGTGGCGTTCAGCGCCTCGAACGTTTTCAAACTCGTCGGCCGTCTGGAACACTAAGCTCGGCCGGAACCGGGAATGCGATCTTCCTGCACACCCGGACCAGTGTGCAACTACTTCGTGCCAAGAGTATTTGAAATACTCGGCGGTCCAGGATGAAGTATGCCACGGTATCAGAGGTTTGCGGGCTGTAACAAAGCAGGCCCTCCGGGCACCGAATGTACATACAGCCTTGGCATTTACCGCCAAACGACGACGACGACAGCCTGAATGCTGCACAGGACTCCTGAAAACTTCCTCATAAACGGCTATTTGCGTTCGAGGAATTGGAACACGGCGGCTACACCGTGAAATTTTATTTCTCCTCCGCCAGCCACCGATACGCCCTGCAACCTTATTTCCACAGCTACCTCGAGATCTCACCTATCGACTTTTACGCGCTTTCACGCCAATACGACGTTCGACGAACATCGGTCTTGCATGATCTTTCGCGTCGCGAACATTCGCCGCGCTCGGCGTTCCGTTTAATTGCCATTTAAAGCAAACGAGAAATGTACGTCGCCCACCTTGCGATCCACGTTATTCCGCGTCAATGAAAGCAAAGCGTACACGCATCCGGGTGTTTGCCTCGGGCCGAAAGCGCCGCGTATTCGTCGCGTATTTACAACGAATGGAAAAGTTTCGTGGCCGCGACGAGCCAACCGGATAGAACGTAAACTCGTCTTTGACTGTTGCCGAGCGAGAACCGTTCAGTTCTCGTCGTAACCTCGGCCAATACGCTTGCGAGTTTCTGCTCGTTCCTCGAGTTTTATCCAAGTTGACGAGTGCCGTGCGTGAGAAGATAAGAAGGAGAATAGACGACAAGCGAGAAGAAAATCAAACGCGTCCGTTACAAAGCATTCGTGGTAATTAATCGTTTCGTCGTTTTCAACTTTTACGACGTTGCGTATATTGCGTATATAAACGGAAATCTCAAATTCCCTATTTTATTTGGTTTCCACGCAAATGAAATTTAAGTCTGCGTCTACAGAATGTGTCGTTGACATTCAATCGTCGGTTATCGTTAGCGATTTTCCAACGAACAAGTAATTCCAACGATCGTCGAATATATATAATATATACGTAGGTTAAAAGTAATCTGCTTAGACAAGTATTATTTGTTGGAAACGCGCGTTCCAAGCGACCACAAAAGTATTTGAATTACATTATTCAATTATTTAATATCGATACTCGGCAATAACGTGTCTCAATCGACGTTCCATGCCGTAAACCGATGATTTTGTAAAACTGCGCTCGACAGAGTTGCACGTTTCTGTAATTTCGCGTCGCTCGAAATTTATTTAATCTCTTTCCGATTTCGGCCCATAAATTTTCAATCGGATTTACGCGTGGACTTCGCGACGGAGCAATTAACACGCGTGGCGTGTGTTACGTGCGATCCGTTCTTTCGCAATTCTAGCAGTGTGCTTAGGATCGTCATCTCGCTGGAAGTGGAAATCTGCCAATAATGCTAATTTACGGGCACTTTGCTTAGGTCCATCTCCGCGTTTCGCCGTTTGACGTAAACGTCGAATTTCCAATCCCGTATTTATCCGAGCCAAAAAAAGACGACTTTGTCCCAAAAAGAATTATCTTTATTAACACGGGTTTTTATCTTTTCTTCTCACTTACCGCGTCAATACACGGCTTCTTTCGCGCTGAACTTTTTTTGTCAACCTAACTTAACCACGCTCGCGAGTTCTACTCTCTTCCAGTCGATTTCTTTGGTCCACCTGATCGAGCTTTGTTCGCAAGTGTTCCCTCGTTCTTTGACTCTTTTTTACGACGTAACGTATCGTAGACCTACTTTTGTTCGCAATTCCGGCAATCTCGTTGTACGATTCGCCGTCCTCGCGTAGCCGGAATACTATTTCTCTTTCGCACTTTTTTTGTTTCGGACTTTTTCCTATTTATCTCGAGTACTATCGCGCACGCTTTCGCGTTACCGCCACTGGAAACGATATCCTAACGTCGAGCGAACGGTTTGCATTCGGCGCAGAGGAAGATGAAAAACTATCAACAGTGTTGCAGCGTTCGAATACTTTTGCGAGACACCTATCACGAATGTTTCTAACAAACGAATCGAATCGTTTTCAAATCGTTTTCAAATTTCAAATTTCACTCCTGTGGTCTTGAGACTTTCCGCTCGGCCTTTTCAAAATCCGCGTTCGCTATAAAAAATCTCACGTTCCCAAGAGAAACGAACGTACTTTTCGTGCATAGCTGAGAAACTAAGACCGTGTTAGGCCACGCGCGATGGACGCGTATACGTTCCCCACGTTCGCCCAATCACCCAAAAGTCGTCATATTCGAGACGTCTAGATATTTGACTCTCGTTTGTCTTCTTAATACGAGTTAATACGCTCTTGTGTCTAGCGTTACGTCGTAGTATCGATCGGACGCGAAACAGCGGAGTACGTCTATTCTCACTGGCCTTGAAAATGGTTGCTTTTGAACACTCGTAGATTATACGCGTACATTACGAAGCGGTTACGTAAGAAGTAACGGCAGTTCTTCGAACGATAAGCATCGCGCTTCGACGCTGAGAAAAATATCGCGTTTCGATTAGATCGGACCACGCCAGTTTAAAAACAGCCGATAAAGCATTCGAACCTATACTCTGTGGCAAAGTCGGCGGATTAAGAAACGCAACGATATCGAAATAGCGGAGAAATCGGCCATCGTAACGACGTGCTGCAGCTCGCCAGTCGTGGGTCTGATCGAACGAAATACCGAAAACACTCGTTACGCCGTACGTAGCGCTGATAAAATGCGCGATACGCGTGGAAATAACGCGCCAATTGGCGATATTACGAAATATTTCGCGATAACGAATTTGTTTGCGTTCGTTGAGAATGTAAAATCGTCCGAACGGAATCTTCAGCCGGCTGTTTAATTTACCCTGCTTTTTTCATGAAAATAGATACAGTTTTGCCGATTCTTGACGACACGGTGGCGAAGCAAACGACACCTTTGCTGGTAATGGGAGGTTTAATCGACGCGACGAGCACGTCTGCCTCGCGGTTAGGAGACGCGGTTAGGAGACGCGGTTAGGAGACGCGGTTAGGAGACGCGGTTAAGAGACGCGGTTAGGAGACGCGGTTAGAAAGAAACGCGGTCTTGCAAGAAATACGAACAATCAAGTAAGACGCATCAACGCGTGGTGCGGAATTCTTAATACGCGCCTTGTGCATCCGTATTTCTCTGGCGCGATACTTTAAATGCTAAACGATATCCGTATTTCCTGGAATTCGCATTACCCGATTTGCTACGTGACGTTCCATCAGAGACGCGAAACCGTCTGAAATACGAGTGCTATCAGCAGGATGGAGAGCACCGGCTTGCAACGCACGCGCCACACGGAGATGCACATATTTAGCGTCAACTTGCCAAGAGAGGAGGATGGCTTAGGCTTTCGAAGGCTGACACAGATACTCGTGCTCCTAGTAGATGACGCGAAAGAACGAATTTAAGTCAACTACTATCCGAGCAGGCGAATCAACGGCGTAATCTTTGACACCTTTTCTTTTATTTAGAACGATACGAGAAACCAATCAACGCGGAAGAGCGTAATCTTTCGTTCTGTGACGAGAACGTTCCGGGTTCTATTTCGCTATATTTAGCTTCCTCGTATCGGCCGTCTACCGGCCCTGGAAAATTAGCAGGATCGCCTCTTTCCATCCAGCGATTTGGAAACGATCGACGCGTTCGCGAAATGCGATCCGACGCTTTGCTCCGCCGACGTTGACGATCGACTCGTCCGAGTCGACGTTCACCAAATTTTTAAGCACGCAGCTACGTAGGTTACGACTAAATCTCACCGCAGCGTGCTGCTGCGATTGCTCCAACTTTGGAACAAACTGGCAACGCGTCTACCTCTCCTTCTTTCCCGCGTTTGATATCGGAGCGGTACCGCGGACTAACCGAACAACGCGGATAAACATCCGCGGAAGCTAAATATTGCCATTGGGTCGATGGTCGAATACTTTTCCACTGTTTACATTTTACATCGTACAGCAGCACAATCGCTTTAATCGCGCCAATTCTGGCAAACGGTAAAGGCCAACGTTTGCGTAAGAAGCTCGTTGCTTACGATATTTTAAATTACGATATTTCGATCGAGAGCCGCTTTATTAATAACCCCGCGATTCTTTACGCACTCGCCCACGAAAAGGACGACGAGCTTGTAACAAAAGGACCGCCGTGATTATAATATATATATATATATATATATAATATATATCGATATCGCATCAACCTCGTGCTCTGCATAAACGAAATATACACGGCGATTCGATAAGAGCTTCGTAAGCAAAAGTTGTTTATTTCTCGATACTATTTCGTCTCGATTCTCTGCGGCGTACGACTGCGTTTGAACAGACGCAGGTGCGTTAAAAGAAAGAAAAAATTACCGCCGCCATATCGATATCCTGTCTATACCGAACGCTTCCTTGGCAAAGGTCTCTCGTGGCTCCGAAATAACGGAGCTGTTCGAATCGTCCTGTGTCCGTATGCAACGTACATGGCGACTGGTTCAATGTACTTGTACCGGTGTAATGGTTCAAACAGCAAAGTATAATCTCCTCCGAAGCGTACGTTTCGCGTCTCTTTAAAATCTCTTCTTCGAGGAATGGGCAAGTTTGTACGAAAGAGCTAAATTAATGAATAATTTTAAATAATTGAACGAGCGGATACAGACCTGCGATCACGCGCGAGCATTTAACGTTTATAACGTTATATTGCGATAACGCAATAGGTTTATGCGAGAAAAGTATCTTTGCTTCGCGCGCACGCGCATCTCACGATTTCTCGAACGAAGGAGATTTTAGCAGATTGCTGCCCGATCAACGAAACCCTGGCCGAGTCCTGTTGTCCGAACTATCTGTCGCCGAGCGTCGATCCATCCGCTCGTGCGAATAAGATGCAAACGCGTTGTTTATTCCAGAGCAAACTACCCGGTTATATGGATCGACTCGTGCCCCGACAGGTTTATACAAAACCTGCCGGTTTCGCGCGATTTCTGCCAATGCTTCGTCCGCCGATTTCGTAGGAAAAGTATAGCTCAGGGATGAAATCGGCCTTCGTCGCGTATCGCGAGAAGCCTTTTGAAATGTACAGCGACTATAGGCGTCTGAACTTGACTTCAAACCGTAGTTTTCAATCGTCTTTCGTCCGATTAGTTTTACAGCTAAATCGAAAGGCGCACGCGACGATCGCGAGACGCGCAAGTTTTGTTTGAAATCTCGTCCTGCGTAAGCGTATGTAGATTTCACGTATGCGCGCGTGTTAAAGACAAAAAAGAAAAAGCCTTGGAGCAGACGCGTAATTTACGTTTAGAAATGGCGCGTTTAAAGCGACCGGCGGAGAAACGTCAAAGATCTCCGTCGCGCGCAACTTTATCGGTGGTCTACGTTTCGAGTTTATTGAAACGGCAACTCGTGGAAATTTGCTTGACTGAAACGTGGAAGCGGTACGAGGCTGAAGGCGGAAACGGACCAATTCCGTGGAGTATCGCGACGATTATTATAAAAGCGGCTCGCGATACGTTTCTGTTACCCATCTTCCGACTCGACGAACACGGACCTTTCTTTCCATTATTTTACTCAACGTTGCAGCTAAAACGCACAACTTGATAACATTTCATCCCATGAAAAATATCGCTCGTTTCCCAAGTCGTTTCCGTAGGATCCAATTTCGATGAAATTTACAATCCAATAATCGCGGATAACCAGTCGTGCGCAATTCGGTTTTAAGACTCGACGATGGACTGTGGTTCGAACGACGCGCTGAAACGTTGCGGAGAAGATGGCGGGAACAGGGCCAAGAAGCCGAAGAAGGGGAGAGGAGACGGTCGTCCAGTGGACAGGCTTGGTTTTAGCTAATCGAGCGAACGAATAAACGAATACACAGTTTGCTATAGTTGGACGAGTGCGGCGAGACGCAACTGCGAGAAAGGAGGCGAAAGAAGGAAAGGAAAAAGAGAAGAGCAAAGGCAAGCCGCGTTTCGCGATATATCAAACTCGATGTTATGATATATTAAACGGCACGTTCGCAGCAAAGCGACAGGACGAACGCGATACGTTGTAAACCGATACGGTATATTCGTATTAACAGCGGCACGCGTCTGTTCGCGTCTATGCAAACTACGTAACCGGAGCGTACAGCTCGGCATAATAGCGTAGCTTTTGCGAACGATAGCGCGGAGAGCGCGAAAAAGGCTGCTGGTCGGAGAAGCTGGCTGCGCGTTACGACGTTTCCTCGGCTGCTAGTGTTATTTATCGTTCGACCCGATGAATGTCATTTAAAATTTCGATATAAATTAATTTAAGGGGGTAAAGGGGTTTGCAGGGTAGCGCAGTGGGACGGGGCGTAATGGCTCGGAAAATGAAGTTCTCGTAGCCCGGCTGAGAGAGAATCTCACCCCCTCTATTTCACTCTTCCGCTTTTATCCTTAGCCGCTTCCGTCTCTGCGGCGAAGCAACCCTCCAGCCGCTCTTCCCCTCCTCGGCTGCTCTCCTCCCCTGGCGCCGCTCGCCCGACGTCCTATCCCCCCTCTGCGAGCATTCGACTCGCCGCCTTCTTTCCTCCTTTCTCTTCGTCTGCCCTCCTCCTCCTCCTCCTCCCCCTCCTCCCCCTCCTCCCAGAGCCCCGACGTCGCCCGCTGAAATTTCCTTTCGCCCTCCCCACGCCAGCCTTCCATCTACGTTCAGCCAGCCACTCCGCTTTGCTATTATCTTAAGTAAACAGGCTACCTGTGCGCTCGGGAATTCCAGATAAAGTCACATGTTATCAAAATCCTGACTGTGCTTCGAGCGGGCCGCTGCGTTTGCATCGTGCCGCCTCCCGCCGCCCTTTACGAGCTAGACACGATCTCGTTAATTCCGTTAAGTCGCGGCCTTACGTTGATACGAACCGGAAGGTGCAACGATCGAGCCCGATTGCCAGAGGCGTTTCAATGTCGCCGGTAATTTTTCGTCCCGGAAGCACACCGTGCTTCGCCGAAAGCGCCAGCGTAACGCGTTGGCCGTAATGGCGGTTGTTAGACCGAAACTAAATAATCGCGCAACAAATCGCCTAATAATCGGATGATCAAACGATTCGCCTTTCGTTGTATTCGATCTTGTTCGAGACTGTCGTTGGTCGTACCGCCTCTTCCTCGGACAATCGCGACATCGCGCACAGAATGGAAATTGCGTCGAAACAAGAAATCGCGTTTGTGCTTTCGAAATATCTGTATCGATATACCTGCGAAGCGATCAAACGGTTCTCGTCGAATCGTTCGCTCTCTCCCTCTTCTTCCCTTTTTTCCCCCAGCTTCGCAAGCCATGCCGCGATCCCTCCGTCGTCCTGTCTTCCGCTCGCTACATCTTCCAACCTGACGCCTCTTTCCGCCTCCCTGCGGGCCCTTGTTAATCGCTCTTCCCATTGCGTCGCCCATTTACGTCGCTTAATCGCCAGTCGGCAGTTTTCAATGCGTCGAAACGCGACTGCACGTTGTCGATCCGAGACAACGCTTCCCTTGACCATTTAACCTCGCGAAGTCGTCGAGAACTTTGAAAGTCGTAGCGCGATTCGCCGCTTTCGCGAGAACCTTGTCTGGCCTTGAATCGTTAATTTCGTCAGACCGCGAACAAAAGTTTTACCTTCGCTTTTCCACCTGCGTCTACGAACGCATCTAGATACTTTGCGCGTACGTGTTTCGCTCCACCTCGAAATACAAACTCTTGGACACGCGTCAGCGGGAGAATCGGCGTTGTCTTATCTCTGTTCAGTTGTTTCCACGCCGTGTTCAACCGTCGCCGTAACGTTATCGAACTTGTCGCGATGATCGATACAAGAGAAAAGGACGAGTTGCGAGCGACACGCGTTTTTCTTTCATTCAAAGTAATCTAATCACCTTCGATCGTAGAAGACGGTACAATGGTCAACGACGCTCGCGAAACGAGCGCAGAACGATAGATAGAATTCGTTGGAAGCAGAATCTGTATCGAGCTTCAAGCACGTAAGCATCGTAATTAGTCGCATAGAGCAGAATGCATCGTGTCGTACTGAAACGTGCGAATTTCAAACGTTCGTTCGTTTAAACCGAGACGAACGACTCTTTGGAGCAAGTCTGATCCTCCGTAGAATTTTATACGGGGATACGTCCGGGATTTTCCTACGCGCAGGAAGAGCAAGAGGAAAAATTTCACGCAGTCGAGCGCGGTCGTTGGCGCAAAGAAAATGAAAAATTTCCAGCGAACGGAACTGCGAGTCCCGCTTTCCGTCTATGCAAATTTCATTCGGGCCGAAGCTCCGCGAGATTTTCTCGTATTTAAATTTATATTTAACCGCCTGTAAACACTTCCTGAAATGAAAGTTTGCCGTGCGCGCCTCTCTCTGATTGAACTGAAATTTATACACAGGGCATATAGTTGGTTAAAACCTAACAAGAACGGAAGCTTTTCGCATGCCATGTCTCTTCCGACCTTTGAACTCGCCCCAACGCGTTATAAAAGCTCTTTGTTGCGTGAATCAACGCGCGCCACGTCTGAGAAACCTGCCATCGAACAAAAGTCTCGAGACGAATTTTTAAAAAGCGCCAAGAGCCGATGCTCGGTGCTATCCGATCCGAGCGCCTCTTGCTCGCCGCCTTTCTCCAAATTACTCCACGGAACGAACGACGGGATCTTTCCTCCCTCTTGCGTTCGCCTGTTTCGCGTCTGGAAAGCGCGAAAAGCGCAGCACCGCCTCGGCGAGTCGCAACTATTCGCAGAGCGTTTAGGCGCGCAGCACGAAACCAAGAATCGTCGGTATGTGGTTCGCGTGTCCCAGTATGGCCGCCGCAATCAGAGTGGCACGCGCTCTCATACCCCGGTCCATCTACTCGTAGCAGCGATCCGACCTCCGCCAACTAACCCCCAACACCGACTCCCAGTCGCTGTTACCGCGCGTCAACAACCTTCGATTATCGCTTCGATCGCTCCTCCATTCGCTGCGCGCAACGACGACGCAAAAGTTCCTACGTCTTTTTCCTTTTCAAAATTCAAAAGGCGCGTTTCTCGCACCTTCGTTTCGTTCGTCAAGTTTATTAACGCTCGTCAAGTCGTGATCGACAGTCGTGGTAAAGGCGAAAAGTACGGTTGAAAACATTTCTCGTTAGGTATATAAGGTGATAGAAGCGTGATAGAAGCGTCGTTTCTGTCGGATACCAACATATTAGTATTCGGTTTGTTTGAACGTGCAACGTTCTTAGCTTAAACTAGTCGTAATCGGATAAAGAAAGTTCTGGAGTTAAATTAATCAGCTTTCGAGTTGCGATTTGATTATAAAACTCGACTCCGTAATTTACAGGAAAAGTTGGCGACTGTCAAACAGATGTTTCGCATAGCAAAGGACGTTAGATTTTCCGCTATGGCCAATGCCGAGATACTTTGCGAAAGAATAGACGGTGCGGTGGTGGTAGATGCTCGACAGGGAACAAAAATGCACGTAAATTATCTGACAATAACGGGGAAATTACAAATACGAGCGAAATATTATAGTCGAGACTGCGCTTTATACTTTTTGCTTTCTCGCTCGGTAAATCGTTTGTCTCTGGAATTTTCCAAAGTATTTCGCTTATAGAGTATACTCGGCCTTTGTTGGCAACGTTTGAAAGCTAAGAACAATTTAAACGAATTAAAACTTGAAACGATTGCGCGTAATAGACCAGACGCCGCGCTCACGGGCAAAGGGCAGAAGGAAACCCACCTAATCGACGCTACTGAAAGTAGCAGCGACGCGTTCGTTCGTTCGGAACTTTGCTACCCTTTTCTGTTAGAAAAAAGAAAAGAAAGAGAAAAAGAAAGAGAAGGAAACGGCCAATATTTCTCGCCTTTACCTCTCGTATCTTAAAAACTGGTTGCCGTGCATACAACTCGCGCGTATAATCTATCGCTCGGGCTTATCGTTCAACTCGACGATAAGCAATCTTCTTTTTGCTAACAAAAATGCACGCGCCGTTCTGACCACGCTCTTTGGCAATCGCGTTCCCTATGCATCGTGCGCGGATCTTGGATCCAATCTCGCATCCACTTCGACCGAACCTAAACAGCGATTTCTCGGCATTCCGACTTTCAAGAATAGAGCCCTGCTTTGCGTTTCATCGTTTCACCGATGGAATATTCGAGGGATTTTCAATAGGATATCAGAGAGAAGCGCAGCGTCGCGCATGTCGTCCAGGAATACCAACGCGTTTAACAGGCGCGAAATAACGCGCCAATGATTCGATGTTAACTGATTTGTCGTTGACACACATCCGACAAAAACGTGACGCACGTCCGAGCTTTTGAGCCTGATTTTCAAGGCCAAGACCCAACCCAACCACCCCACCCAACCCCTGCAACGACGGAACGTTGGGATATTCGAGTATTCGGATGAGGAGGACTCCGCCGTGCCACGTGGTAGCCGCAGTTTTCAAATTGTTCGATAATTTTAACGCGCGGTCCTCCCCGAAGATACTTTGATAATTTCAAGACAGATTTTCAATTACAGATCGCGTTAACGACGATGGCGAGCGAGTTTATCTCCATCGATATTCACAAGTTGCGATACTCTGCGATTTGAATCGCAGATCCACCACCGTTGGCGTAATTTGCAATTCGCCGAATCCGAAGACGTCGATTTAGAGATCAACGAGCGTTGACGTTAATCAGCTACGAGCGAGCGCGATTCATATTTTCTACGGATCGATCGTCCGTGCTTCAGTCAGAACGATCGACGATCCCTTCGTATCGCACGACGTTACAAACACTCGCAAAGCTATAAAACGATCAGAATGTACAGGTAATCCGGACCTTTCAAATTCTTCCATCACTTTAGGATTGTCCGTACTCCTTGTTCGTCGGTCAATGTCGGTCGAGTTCCGGCCGAATAACGCGTAAACATGGGCGCGACGCGATTCCTCGCGGAGAAACAAGGAAAACCAGGGAATCAAATTTTACGTCTCGTTATATCCGGTTCCATTCGGTCGTACTCGAGACACCGTCAAACTCCGTATCATCGAGAACTAAGCCGAGAACGAGAAACTTTTATTCTCCATCTTTCTCCGTGTCGCATCTTTCGCATTACACTTTACGCGTCGATTGTATATTCTCCCGCAGACTGTCACATTGTTCGCCACCTGTACGTCAACTTTACAGCAGGCTTCACAGCAGGGGTTAGTTTCAAATGGCTGCGATATTTCTCTGAGATATTTATTTCAAACAACAATTCGGTGGATCGTCTTACGGTTCGGGTTTCCATCGCCTGAAATAACGCCTAACCGAGCTGTTACGCGAATAAGACGGATCGCAGACAGCCGTAGCCAAGACACAGTGTCGAGTACATCCGCTCGTCGAACCGACACGGCTGGCGCCAACAGATCGATAAGGGTTCGAGGAGCCGATTCAACCGGTTCCTTTCCTCACGTGGTAAAAACTGTGCCGCTGTCCGGTAAACGCTTGCTTCTTGCCGGAGTCTCGGACCGTTCGACCTTTCGATTTCTCGACGTTCGAGCCTCACGACGGTTCGACCTCGAGACTCTCGAGACTACGCAATCGAATGTCCGAGTTTCGGTTATCCGTAATTTACGTATTCGTAAATCGTTTATATCTCCTAACCGCCAAAGTAATCAAGTAATCTAGCAATCTATCGGTCTCTGTTCCGTAGACAGACAGACAGACAGAGAAAGAGAGAGAGAGAGAGAGAGAGAGAGAGAGAGAGAGAGAGAGAGAGTCGATTCTGTCAAAGTAAAATCGTATCGTTCCGTTTCTACGACGCGAAAACAAAAATATTTTTCCGTCTTTCGCCCGTGTTCTTTCGCCCATAGGCCACCAAGTCGATACCGAAGGAAAACAATTTGTCAATGAGACGTTTCCGTCGTGATATCGAACTTTCCCTCCAATTTATCCGACTTTTCGCCGTTGCGCAGCTGCGTGATAATTTAATACCGTAAGCGCCGCAGTTTCCTATCTCGCTCTCATACGCTTACGACGTTGTGAAAAAATCGACATTTCCAACGTTTCGCAAAATACGCGCTACTTTAGCCTACGACGCTTGATAGTTTCGGTACCTTTTTACAAACAATTTGTCAGCGTGCTTGCATCGAACGTACCTCGTTTGCCGATATAATCCCTTATGACACACACACATATATACTTATACAATATAGCAGCATAGTTAATTTAAAAAGTTGGAAACAATCTCGTCACAGCGACCAATAAAATATCCTGTAACTCGTTAGAGATAAAAACTAGACAGCACGTTCGAACGAACGACGAGTTGCAATTTAACGGACGAACCCGTCAACCATCTTCTCGAATAATCGACTTTGGCAAATGCGATCGTTACTATCCAAAATTCGCAAATCCTCCCATAGTTCCAATATACATTGGGTTCCATCGTGCCACTATCGTGCAATCAGTCGTACGAGTTCGAGTTAATGCCCAAGTTCTCCCCTGTCTGTCTTCCACCGTCTTCGATTGTCTTCGCTTCCCCGAGACTGTCTTTATTTAATATCGTTACATTATTCGATGTCTTCAGTTACAGTCTTCGATATCTTTCGGATAATCGATACCGCTTGAACGCGATACCGCGAATTTGCCACAATCGTACGTCACGTCCCCCGCAGCAAACTATTTTACGGAAATTAGTAAATTCGCCCGCCAAAATAACCTAACCCAAATCTCAAGTTGCGCGGAATAGCTCGTTTCTTAAAAAGCTGGTTTATTCACCGAGCAATTGCAACGTACTTCATCACGGTTAATTTATTGAAATACTTGCTTCCAGGTTGTTAATAAGTGTCTTTGGCAATCAAATTTTACTAGATTCTCTCCTAACGCGATATGAAACTTTTGCGATCCTCTTCTGTTTGAAAAAGCACAGGCTAAACGTTTTGCTCGTTTTACGTTGATGCAAAACCACGAACCTTGACAAACAAAAGAGGAAAAAATGGTAAACGGCGCTGCGATCCATCGTTTCTGTAACGTAACATTTCAATTCCGTGACTTGGCAGTGACTCGACGATCGAGAGACGCGATTCTCTTAAGTGGGCTCAAACTTGCGCAAGACCACTTGAAACTACGTTCATACGCCTGCTCGTTTTCGAAAAGACGACAGTAACGATAATTACAGCAAGAAATTCTTTCCTTCTTCTCTTTCTTTTCTTTTTTTTTTTTTTTTTTTTTTTTACAAGTAGAGTAGGGTGTAACGATGAAAAACCTGTAACCTGTAAACCTGTGGTCAAATCTGTCGTTCGAGACGATGTATAAACGTTACATATCCGAACAACGCGTACAAATTACGTTTCTCTTGTTGCCAACTAAAGCATCGTAGGCTTTTTCGCCCTAGCAAAAGTACAAGTAAAAATACGCAATCGTTACAGGTGCCTTGGTCGGAAAGGAAAATGAAGATGGAAAATAATATACTTTACGGTCCGCCAGCGAGACAAGTACCAAACGTATCCCTGGGGCAACATTTGTTCGATTGTCTACGTTCCAATGCCGACCAGATTCTGCAAGTAAGATAAAAATTGTTTTTAAACAACACCGTCGAATCCGTCGAATGTTGGCGAGCTCGAACGTTCCTCGAACCTTGAAAGCGCGCTGTTTGATCGTTTCATCCAACTTTGACGAAATTACGATTACAGCCAATTACCGTTACGCTGTATAGTACGCGTTGCGTCGAAGGAAAACGCAGAGCGTCGAACGCGTGTTTAGCAAATTGGTCGCTATCGTTCGTCAACGATCGTTTAAATCAGAATTTACGACTTTTTCGTCGGCAGGAGACATACACAGTGCACTCTTCATAGCGCAACAACTTTGCGAGGATGCAACTAAACGACTCGAGCTTCTTCGACGAGCAAGACAAACTAGTTTGCTCGTGGACGAATCGCTTTCTATCGTTTTTTCATCCGACTCTGTAACGAAAATTTGAACCATACGTTCCGTAGGATCGTGTCAGTTACGCGTATACCGTGTCGCTTGTACGTGCTAAAAATTGAATCGAGATTGCTTGGACGCGAAAGGAAGTTTTCCATCGTTTGTAGCTCGTAGCGCCGTTAACCGAAACGTCGTTCCGTTTTATTTAAAGGCAGTCCGAATGTTAATGCGAGCCGCCGCCGCCTATTGCAATTGAATTCACAACTCTCGTTCGCGATTGAAAAAATCGTCTGTCGGCTAGTAGTTTGGATTTAACGCGTTCGAAAGCTGCGCTCAAAGTTGCCACGTTTCTCGTTTCTCATTTCGGCACGTTGTCGCTTTCGTCGACGACAACAAGCTACAACCGCTCGAAACGACGTTTGCTCCGTCCGAGATCTAACTCGAAATCACTCGCGCGGTGATTCTTGCAACATGCAGATTCCCGTTACCTTCTCTCAATCGCCTCAATCATCTTTGGCATTCTAAATTAAAACCAAAGAGGAAGCGTTTTCTACACGGAGAAACTGCGAATGTATGTTGGAACGGTCGCTTGTTGGAGATTTTTTTGAAAATTACGGTGCGTCTCGCTCTGGATAAGCGATGGCTGTACCGGCATGTACACCGTCGGAATAATCAACAGTTACCGACGATTCGTTCTTATTACCGTGTTTCGTATCGTAATACTCAATGTTGCTACGTCAGGTAGACATTGAAACTGGTGAACGCTACACGTGCAAAGATATCCTCGAGAGAAGCACGATTTTATCGGTCGCTCTGAGAAGTTATGGAATCAACGTGGAAGACAGAATCTCCGTCGCGGCCGAGAACCACCCAAATTACATGGTATCGATATGTGGCACGCTATTCGCCGGAGCTGCGTTTGCACCGTTGAATCCAGCGTACACAGAGAGTAAGATACTTTGCAAGCAAGTTTGACGAATTATTTTATAATAGCGGAGAAACTAGTTCGGTCGAAAGTACGCGCGAATAGTTTGGCAAGGGCAGAACGCAACTACTATTAATCAAAGGCTACATTTATTCTACGCATTTGCAGAATTAACGTTAACATTAGGTCGTTTCACGTTCTTGCGCGTGGTTTTGTAAAACTGCCACTTTGTTAAACTCCACCCGGACTTGCCAACTAGCTATACACGACGCGGCGTACGCGTCGTTAAATCGTCAAATCTAACACAGTTTTCAACGTAGGAGAATTTAGGCACATGCTGGAGATTTATCAGCCACGGGCGTTGTTCGTATCGCGACGCACCGAAAGGATTTTGGCGAAAATTGCGCCTACCGTAGGCTGGCATATGAAATTGATAGAATTGGACGATGAGCCTCTCGATGGAAAGATAATAACCTTGGACAAGGTTTTGCAAACATATCGAAATATCACGGATCCCTGTACGTTTTCACCAGCGCGGATAGACGACAACAGCAAAAGAATGGCAGCCATTCTATGTTCCAGCGGCACGACAGGCTTTCCGAAAGGAGTAACGTTGTCTCATCGAAATTTGCTACTTTTCATCCAATCCATAAGGTAAAGGCCAAGCATTCTCCAAACTATACGTTATTCGAGCGAGTGATCAAAGTGAAAGCGACGAAAGGTACCTCTTTCCAGAGAATCGAGAAACGCGTCCAATGGGGCGAGTTTAGCGAGCAAGAAAATGTGTAATCGCGCTTATAGGAATATAGTAATATCAACATTGAAATATCAGAAAACACTTTTTCGAACAACGTATAGTTTACGACGCGATTGCGTGGATCGATTCAAACGGGATACTACTCTGTGCATAAAGTACACACGAGTAAAGCGATTCTCACTGTTGCGATTGCTGTTGTTACACGCGCAGATCGAGAAACCGTTCGAATCGATTGCATAAATATTCGTTCTATCGTTCCGCTTCTCGACTTTTGTCCTTCTACTTGAAATTATAACCGTTCGATTCGTTCTTGACCGAAGCGCCCCAGAATTGATGGATATTCGACGTGGAGACCGGATACTAGCTTTCTTGCCGTTGTTTCACGGCTACGCGTTCGGAATGGCGAACACGTCGATAAGTTGCGGCGCAGCCATGTACATAATGCGAAATTTCAAGTTGGAGACGTTACTCAGTTGCGTGGAAAGATACAAAATCACGCATATACCATTGGTCCCTCCAGTTTTGGCGGGGCTCGCGAAACATCCGATGGTGCGAGACTGCGATTTCAGCAGCGTGAGGGAGATCGTTTCCGGCGCGGCACCGCTTCCGCGCGATGTAAGTTTCTCCTCCAACGTTACTAAAATTGGCAAAAAAGTAAATTCCTCTTTGTACACCTGCCTCGAACGATTTTCACACACGTTGTAGAAATCAAAAGTTTGAACAACCTTTTCCAAGCCCGAATCAGGTTCTGCAACTATGGTAAAAACGTGTCAACCTCGACGCTCGATCATAGATAAAACTAGAAACGAGCGGCGATTACACGGTAGCGTAGTAGCGTAGCAGCGTAGTAGCGTAGCAGCGTAGCAGCGTAGCAGCGCGCAGATGAAAATGGCTCGAAACGTTGTAACGGTTTCCACAACGTGTTTCAGAATCGTCAAAGTTTTAGAGGTATACGACGATACGGTAGATTCATTTCATCCAACGCGACGGCCGACGGTCGACGAGAAAAGTGTCGACGAGTTTGAACAAAATCGTCCTTCGTACAGGAACGCGTCTCTTTCAGGTAGCGGACATGGCGAAGCGGCGCACAAAAGTGAAAGCCATTCGAAACGGTTACGGTATGACGGAATTATCGATAGTATCAAACATGAGCGACAGGGCGAGCAACGATAGCTCCGTAGGTCCGATATTGCCCGGCTTCAAGTGCAAAGTGGCAAACGTGGAAACAGGCGAGGCGCTCGTCGCAAGACAAGTTGGGGAGATTTGTCTGGCGGGCGATCAAGTAATGTTGGGATACTTTAAAAACCCCGAAACCACCGCGAAGACGATCGACGACGAGAATTGGCTACATACCGGCGATCTCGGATATTTTGACGAACGAGGATCGCTGTACGTCACAGGACGTATAAAAGAGATCATTAAATACAAAGGTTTCCAAGTTTCGCCGTCCGAGATCGAGGCAGTGATATTGTCGCATCCGAGCGTCAAGGATGTGGCAGTCGTGGGCAAGCCAGACAAACTCGCCGGAGAGTTACCAATGGCCCTGGTAGTCGGACAACCCGATGAAACTATATCGGCGAAAGAAATCGTGGATTTCGCTAATGGTAAGCTCGCTTCTCTTCCATTGCTTACGTACAGACTCGTCGTTACCGTTGAGCGCACAAAGCACACTTTCACGGCTCTACACGCGACAACCGCTTCTCGTTGTTATCGAAAAAATATAACGACGAAAGGTCGGTCGACCGAAAACAACCAGTTACTCGATATTTCTTATATCGATATACTTGATATTTATTCCGGACCTGATAATTTTCAATCGGCTATTCGCGAGCTATTCTTATCATCGCGTGTCTCAATTAAATTCTTTTGCCACGAACCTCGTAGAAAATCTGTCACCGCAAAAATGGCTGAGAGGCGGCGTAAAGTTCGTCGAGCACATACCCAAAACACCGTCGGGAAAAATTATACGAAGAGAATTGGTCGACACGAGAGCGAAGCTATGAATCGATTTCTCCGATTACTCCGCATGTACGTATACATCTATAAACGTCGAAGCATCTATAAACATAGCTTGTAAAAGTGTTTTATTTACTCGCCCGTTTGAATATACAAAATATACCTGTCCGTGAAGAAATCGTAGACCGTATCTCGCCTATCAATCCGGACACATCGGACGTACGTGTACGAACCCGATGCAAAGTCGGGTAACCTCTAGGATAGAGACACACGCGGGCGAGCCTGGCGCTAGGTCAGGTTTTCTTATCGCAATTTGGATACTGGGACGTTGCCTCCAAATTGCAGAGATACAAACCGGAATTCGTGCGTTTTTCTACGAGATCGTTCTACAGAAAAGGATAAAACACGCGACACGTGCTTCTTCCTTCTACGAAAGGTAAGCAATTATATTATATTATATTATACGATATTATATTATATGATATTATATTATATGATATTATATTATATTATATTATATTATATTATATTATATTATATTATATTATATTATATTATATTATATTTTACCGACCCCTACCACCAAATCGGAGGCTGTTTAACTCGATGTTAATTGTTGCGAGAGCATGCGCGATATTTCAAAGTAGAGAATAATCTACTTTGATGATACTTTTGCGCGAGTTCAACTTTGCCAAAGCACTTTTAGTTTCTTTGCGCCGTAGCTTGAACGAACGGTAACGGAACAAAGTCTTTCGATTCTTCGATGAACGAAAGGGATCGAGAAGCAAAAAGAAGAAGAGGATCAACGCGATGCGAAGGCTATCATCGATAAGTAGACCGATAATTGGCCGTTCTCTTAGCGGAGCAGTCAGAACGAGCGCGTTATCTTCGTTAACGAGAAAGTGCGATAGGAATTTCTAGCAGTTTTACCGGATCAACGGAATTAGTGGTATCCGGTATTGGAAAAATTTAAATTTCACGCCACCGACTCTACGGCGAGACCACCCTATCTACGTGGCCTATGTGTGCCTACGTCTACACAGGGTGTTCCAGAAATTTTCGTCCACCTATTTCAAGGCAAACGGATCTATGGAATTTTTAGGATTTCTCTCGCTAAACGTATCCATTCGAATCGCACGGGTTCCTAATGCACCGCGCACATTTATTCCCGAGGTAGGAGCTCGTTAATTATTACGCACTGAAATTTCGAAACTTTATCATCAATCGGAAGACAACCGCGTATCTAGCCGTTTCGATTTCCAACGTTAAATATATTCATAGTACGGAACACGGCGCAGGCAGGTATTAATTACTAATTGCATGTACGCGAGGCTATGGAAGCACGAACGAACGCGAAACAAAGGAACCTGCGAGTATTTGTCGGTTTATAAAACGAACAGAATCGAACGTTTGCTTTTAAGAAACGGACAACCACGATTCCAACAATCTATTACATTGTTACGTTTGTGTTTTACACGTACCATCGTTATCGTGTAGCATTTACAATCTCTTGCTACGAATAAGTTCTCTCGGACTCGGCGATTGAAACGTATCGGTCGTTTGGCGAAATTTCATACGTTTACCTCCGACAAATAAAGAAAACGGAAACTTTAAATTTAGCGTAAAATTTACAAGTTGGTCGCAAAAGTACATACAGCCGATGACGCCAAAAAGTGAAGCACGATTTTCATTTTTATGCACTGTTAATCCCACGTTAACGCTAAACCCGAACCAAGCCTCGATATAACTATACAGACGCAATAGTCGAATAACAAGGAGAAAGAGAATTCGACAGAACGTTTGGTTCGGGATCGGATTTACTTCGGATGGATGGAAATTTCGTGCAGTTTATGCTAGATCGGCGTTAGGTGTTTGGGGTAGCTTTAAGGTAGAATCAGAAGGAAAGTGCTTGCGATATTTTGCTTACTCGCGAGCAGTTGCTTTTCAATTCGATACACTCAAGTCTGAAAAAGGGAAAAAGAAGAAAAAAAAAAAGAAAAAAAAAAGAAAAAATGGGAGGGGGGCATCGATCGAGTCGTCAAGCGCGTTAGTCACGTTGCATCGCAACGAAGCAAGCAAGCACATTGTGTACGTCGTAAAAGTTTATTAGAAACTTCTCCAACAAACGTGTCGAGTTCGGTATCGACTGATTTGAAATACACCTTGTACGTAAAACAGTCTGCATGTATATATCCGTCGCCAGTACGTACATTGTACATGTACGGGTCTATGGCCGGTGTTCCTGTTAATTTCATTGCAACGATCACCCTGACAAATCTAATTGACGTGCATCAATTATTTGCCGGACGAAGGCCGCTTAACTCCCTTTCCATTTGCCAGCTAGCATGGTTTCCGGATAATTCCATTTTTCACGATACCTTCCACCGATAGAATTTCGCTATCACGGAGTTATGTCGGTCGTGCCTTCTAATTCCCAAGCGAGCCGATAGTTCGCATCGAGCCGCCGGTAAAAAGTCAGCTTATCGATACTAATGCATTAACAAATTTCTACCCAATTTCAACAAATTTCTATCCAATAATTACGCGTGTTGCACTTTTCATTATTTTTCGGCCTAACGACTCTCTCGAATTTGATCTTTAATTTTATTCCATCCATCTCGTACACGTTCATCGTAGACGTAAAAATACGTTACTCCGAGGACAATATCGCGACAGAACCTCCAGCTTTCCTCTTTCCTTTTAATCGTTCTAATCAAAACTATTTCGATACACTCTAAACACGTACCACGCTTACGAGAAGAAAAATCGAACGAGCTAGCGTATTTTAAAAAGTCACGAAAGGGATATAGAGGTATTTCGATATTTCGAAAAAATACGCGCTTTTCTTGCTCCCAATCTTGGACGTCGTATTTATTACCTACGAACATCCTTTCGAATGACAGAGCCATGAATTTACAGCAAATCGTAAACATCTTTGGCAAAGCTTCGCCAGAGAAGAATTAAGAAAGTATCGACAAACTTTTCTCCCTCTCTCTCCCCCTCTCTGTACCAACTCCTTGTAGATTAAACAAGTAATTAATGAGAAAATTACTATGATAAAACTATGATAAAAGTTGTCGTACTTTGCAAGACTTTTCTTCCTACAAAGGGACCGTGTATTTCTCATCCTTGCTAATTAACTTTCCTCTACGACCAACGAGTCGTACGAGCGAAATAAAAGGTTCTCGGTATTCGCGTTGACGGGATTTCGCATAAAAACGCCAAAGACCAGTGTATTCGTTTTCGTTTAACGCGCGCCATCGTAGTTGCTATCGTATTTGCTATCGTAGTTGCTATCGTAGTTGCTATCGTAGTTGCTATCGTAGTTGCTGTCGTAGAACAACGTAATAGTAAACGCTTCGATCGAAAATGAAATTTACGTTTAAAGCCCCGTTAATATCGAACCTTTCAAGTCCGTGAAATCGATATTAACGAATTCGCGACAAGTTCTAATTGAATTTTCCCGAAATTCAACTGGAATTGGTAAAATAAGCAACGAGCACGAGAAACTCTGAAGCCATCGCCGGGCAGCCGATGAACGATTGGTTGACAAGAAATTTAATTACACCCCGTTTACCCCTTTCCTAATAAGGAGGAACGCCGATACACCGGTGAAATCTTCTCGATCAATGGCTGCGTTCAAACGCACGCTCCGTCGGTCTACTTTGCGTCAGGTAACGACTCGTCTTGTTGCCCCCAAGACCGACAAAGTTGTACCTAAGTCGTAATCTACCGAACGCGATTAAACAACTTTTAACACTGGCGAATAAGCTCTTCTTCCGTCCTTTTTCCAAAATATAAAGATTCCGATCTCTGTCAGTTGCGCGACTCGTCGTTTTCGAATGTTCGGATGACTCAGCTTCGAGCGACGATGGCTTTGTTCCCTTGCTCTTTGTCGCTCGTTCTGTCTCTGGTCTCGGCTGACTCGGAAAACGACTGCTCCCCGCTCGCGCGCACGCACCAGCCATTTCGATATATTTCAAACAACGTTCGATAGATTTTAAACAACAACGTCTCGGGACGAGCCACGACTCTGTAGAATCAAAGATGCGCGCAATGCCGCTTAGAAACGAGCAAAAAAGCGTGTCTCGTGTGCGTGCTCGCAAAGTTCATCGAGGTCTACGCAAAACCCGAGACGCGTCTCGAAACCGTTTACTCGAGACCATCGAAACCCGCAGGTTTGCTTTCTATCAATCGACCCTCGGACTCCCGCGTGCATTGCGTTACGGCTATTGTTATGGCAACAAGGCGCGCGATCCACAGCGAGGCAGCAATAAACGCCAAGATACGCGTCCAAAGATCTTTCCGGCGGATACGGATGACGCAACGTTTATCGATATCTATAATCATCGTTACCGAGAATCAAGAAGAAAACGCATTGCCGACCTCTGATTAAAAGTATACTACGCGCTATATTGCCAAGTTGTACGCGGCGAATAGCGACAGATGAAACGGGACACTACCTAGTTTCCCGCTAATACCACTTGTTCTCTTTCCCTCGTTCGATCCTCGTTCCCTTTCCCGATCAAAAGTTCCCGTTTCGGATAAATCATATTCACCTACGAACGACTATTTTCGACGAATCGGTAAGATACGACGACCAAAGTAACAATAATTTAGATATTTTGAAAGATACAAAGTACGGACGATACAAAACACAGATTACTTGAGATTCGCAAAGTAATCGAAAGTATTCAAAGCTGTTTACGCGTTTGCATTAGGAATCGCGCGTTAGGAGAAACAGTGCTCGCGGATACGATAGACCGATACGGATACTGTCTGTACAGGCAGACGCGTCTAGTTCTTCGGCGGGCAGTTATCGACGAGCGAAACGGACAAAGTTGCCCGTCGTCGTACAACGATCGAATTCGGATAGGAAGGGCCAGATGCCCTAGCCGAAACCGGAAGAGCAGAAAACGGGCAGAAGCGATGCAGTTGGCCGCAATGGCGATAGAATAGCGAGGCTCTGGCATAACGCGCATAATAACGCGCGCTCGAGGCCTTCGTAAAATGAGATACGACAGTGGTAGGCAACGAAGCGTGGGAAGGAGACGGCGGGGAACCGCGCGCGAGAGCGAAACAGAGTGAGAACGGGACAGACAGAAATAGATGGACGACGGGGAACACAGAGGGGGAGTGCCTATCACTCGGAGAGATCCAATACAATGCGAACTATTGTACCCACGTTCGCCATCCACTCCAATTCCTAGGCTCGAGATATGCAGCTAGCTCGATCCTGCGCTTGCTGCGCACGCTGCATACATCCATCGGAACGTTACACATACCTATCCACCGTGTCTATAGCGCGACTTCCGGCAAGGATACGAACGAGTTCAATGTGGAAGAACCGAGAGATTATTCCACACCGTAGCCTGCCAAACGACACGTTTTTTACAATTCGAACTCTTTCACTGCGGCCGAATATCTGCCCTGACTGAAACCGCGCCAAGCTAAAACCACCAACCTGTAGTCCAGCATAACTAGGGTCGTACCGCCGTGTTTGCGCGCGTGTGACTTTTCCGCCAATACGCCGGCTTATCTTTACGATCGTATCGAGAGCGACGCTGGCAGCAGCAGCAACCTCTCCTCGCTCAACCGAATCTATATTTCGGTGCGGTCGATACGCTGCTGTAAAAACTCGAAATTTCTAGCAAAGATCGATACGAGTGACATTTCCGCGGTACGTTTCCCTCGCGCTTTCGCTAAACCTATTATGTTTTCTACGAGAAAGCGTGCGCTAGTCGTCGCTTGGTTTCGATACGCGCTCCGTATCGTTAGGGATTTTCCAGGCCACTTTCGCAGCGACACTCGTCCAATCAAGCAAAAACGTCCTCGCCAACAAGCGTTCGAGTACCATTAGAAAGGCACGCTCGATCAAGGTACAACGTATGGTAAATCAGTTTTAGTCGCTTGGTTAAACGAGTCGATACAACGAATTGAAAACTGTTACCGAGAGATAACGGAAGATCGACAGAAACGCCTTTCAACGTGCGCGTGCTTCTACGAGAAAACGCGCCAACGTGTGCGTTGAAACGAACGGAGGCCGTATCGCGCATATGTCGTAAAGATAATAATTCGGAAACTAATGGTTTTTGATCCGTGTTTATCGACAGCTTTTTTTTGCTTGTTTCCACGATTACTGTACGTTGTGCCCCCCCCCCACCCTCCTTCCAACTTTCGCGCACACCCTGCACGCATTCAGCGGTTGTAAAATAGCACGCGCTATCGATAATGGTTATCGGTGCGCGTACGCGTATAACACAGAAACTGTTTACCGAACCTGTTACGAGCAGAATTTGACTGCGCGTTTAAAATCGGGTCAACCGTCTGCCAACACGCTAAATCTCAAACCGTCAACGTAAATACGACGCTTGCGTACAAAGCGTTTTGCTCGCATTCTTTCGTTGCTCCAAACATCTTTCTCGCGCGGTCTTTACACGCGATGTCGAGCCGTTTGATCGGTAATAGAACCAGAAGATTTGAAAACTTTCGAAAAGTAAACGTTTACGCGTTCGTATTGTGCGTTGTAACGATCCCTTATGTATCCGGTTCCAAATAATTACACGTACCTGTTGCATAGTATTTGTTAGGTCGGGACTAGTCGTTTCGGGATTTCCAAAGGATCCATAAACCCGGTAAAATTAAAGCCAAGGAAGAGCGTACAGCAAGTTATTTAAAAGGGTGTTGCAACCAACGACGCAGGCGACTCGAAAAGCTCTTTTCGTTACTCCTCTTGCGATTTGGCTTCGAAGAAGAGACATCTATCCGCCATGTACGCATTATACGTTCGAATCCAATGGCAAGCAACAGGAGCAGCGAAAGTAAGCTATCAGTTTACAGCGTTTTCCTCGCAAGGACGAATAGGACAAGTAAACTGTAACATTTTTTTACTTTACGCGATAATATCTTTCCCGCGAGCGCAAATACGCGATAATTAAGAAAATGTACATGCGCTGGCGAAAGACGAAAGAATAAAGAAATCCGTCGTACGAGGGCGAGAAAGTGTAGAACGTTGCTGAAATAAATCCGAGCGTAAGTTTACTATGAGCGACTATCGTTTGCGCGCGGACAATCGATAAAATTCTGCCAGTACTACTGCCAGCGCCAACATAAATCTTGTATCGGTTTCAAAGAAAATCAAAGTTTAATCGATTCCTTGTTTTCGTTCGCTCCTGCGTCGCCCATTTTGCCTATCGAGTTTAATAGAATAACCAATTTCGTAAACATCGTGGCGAAAAGGATCGCTAAACTTTGCTCAATGTCACTGCATTGCGAGACTCGTCCGTATAGATCATTTACTTTGGACAGATGTTACGTTGTCGCCGAATACTAATGCATTTTCATTCACGACGTGATTTCCTTCCGTGTCAGCGCGTGACCAAACTGCGTATACCGTACACGGTATCCTAAAATTTCTTGGTTAAGCGAGGCTATGTTCGTAGAAACGATGGCGAATTTCCCGGTTAACAGGACATTTGCAACCTTTTCAGGCCACGAAACGTTCGTACTTTCGCATCGAATTTTGTTATGATTTTTAAAATTCAAGCGTCGCACACCCGAAAAGTTATACGCATTATACACGTTTGTCAGTCACCGTTGAGATCGAAGGCACAAGATTGCGTTACAGTATGCCACGCACACGCGCCCAGATATCGCGACGATTTAGCGCATTTGCATTTAATAGAACGAACGAATGACAACATTTAATCGTAGTTGATTTAATTGCATTTATCGTGGAACGACGTCGTAGTCTCGTTTACGACTCGTTGACTAATACCAACAGATGCGATTCTTTGATGTCTCTCTGTTTTCTCGACGGAGAAAGGTCCAGATTCGATCGGCTCGGTTTAGAGAGCAGAGCTCGGTTTTGGACTTTTCGTTGCGATCTTTCGGAAAATTGCGATCGTTTCGAAGCCTCTCCGGTGTATCCCTCCGATCTAGAATTATTTCGATGCTCGAACTTGGTGCAATCTTGAAGCAACAACGCAGGAAACATTGGTATATTTATCTGAAAATGTTGCGACGAAAGTTACCGGTACTGGCCATTACTAGGAATGAGAAGAACTTCACATCGAGGAACGAGCGGCGAATGAATTTAGAAAGAACTTTTTACGTACGAGACACGGAACGATTCCCACGAGAGAGAAAGAAAAAAAGAAAAAAGAATGGAATAGAATCGTACGGATGACGCGGAGAGGAAGACAAAGAGGAAAATAGAGAGATACAGAGAGATGGAAAAGTAACGGAGAAGGAGTTGGTCGTGGGTGAAAGGAGAGGAGCCGAGAAAGAGGATGCCGGGAAAAAAGAGGAGATTCAGCTTAGGATTTCCGTAACGGGGCTAGAAGATCGAAGATGAAATAAAATGGGATGCGAAGCTAGCGGGGGAAATGGAGAAAAGGTAGGAGAGAGAAACAAGGTAGGAAGGGAACAGGCGTTTACGTGCGCCAGACATCCGATGATGCATAGTTGCTGTTGACATGCTGGAATGTCAGGCTCACATGACCTCTCGAGCACAGCCATTATCCGCAAAGCGACCCCCCGCCCCTCCCCCAATTTAGGACAATAACCGCTTCGTAGAGTCGTGTAATAATTATTGGCCGGTTTCCGGGTTCACCCTTTTACCCCCTTTAGTTATCAGCGCCAGCATTTTGTCGCAATCACCGCCTAATAATTATTTGCAACAGCAACGCGTACAGATAGGCATCGCGACGAATAGCTGCGAATTTTGCCCATCGTTCGTGATTTCACCTGGTAAAGATCGATACTATCTACATCCTACTTTCGCTCTTCCCGACGAATCGATACGTCGTCGTTCGAAACGATACAGATACGCGAAATCTCTCGATTCTCTTGCGCGCATAATTCGACGTTGGTCGTTTAAGAAAAGTTCTGGTTCGCGTCACGGACGTATTTCGATGGCTCGAATTTGATCTTTGAAACTACGACGCAATTTCCGCGTCGTCTTATACCGCGCCCCCTCGACAGAAGCGAAATTTTCGTCATGAATATTTTGCCAGTCGGGCGACGATCACGCGTCGGTCGTGTGATACTCGTACGACGGCAAACGGACGGTTATTCGCAGATAATCGATAACCCATTGTCTCCCGCGTGATAAATAATGAAAAAATTAACGGAGTTTTTTGTTTTTCACGTATATGTATATAACGATATCGACAAAACTTTTGTCCATCGTGCGATATGACTGGCTGGTACGTACGACGTGCGAAATTCATATTCAATCGCGAAATCAAATCATGAAAATCATATTCATCGTACACTTTTACGCGCGTTCAACGTCTCTTTTATTTATAATAAATAATTTGCTTTTGCGAGCACCATACGATAGATATATCGCAATACTTTGGAAATCGAAAATACTCGCCCCTTCGGTACGAAATTCTGATTCTGCTCTCCTGTTCTCTTGGCGGAGCGCGCCGGTATATCGTTAATGTCGACGACGACGACAACGACAACGACAACGACAACGACAACGACAACGACAACGACAACGACGACGACGACGACGACGACGACGACGACGCGTCGATATGTTAGGTATGCGACAAATAGCACGCGGGCAACCGAGCTTGCCCGAGCTTATGATCTGCTGTTAAATAAGCGGCAACAACAACCTCAAGCCGTTAAACGACCGGGCGATTGCGATCGGTGGATATTATTTTTAGCAAACAGCGTCGTACAAAGGATGTAATTACAAGTATATAACGAAACCACAACGAGAACAAGGCAAGTCTGGACACTTTTCGTTTAAAGTTTACGATCGAGCTCGAGCTATCGGGTAAAGCTTCAGCGACAGCAACCGTTTTTATTCGAACAAAGTCATTATTCTCGGTGATTCGTTATCGGTCGTACCGGCGTTATCAACGTCGTTTGACAACGACGTCGAATAAACGACACCATCGTCGTTAACTGCTCTTTAGCAAGCACGCAACTCTTTTCTATTTCGCAAATTGACAAACAAGATGACACAGGCTGTACGCCCGTTGTCCACTTTTGATATAGTATGCGCAACGTTTTCGGAAATAAAGCCACGTATGATACATCGAACGATCATAAAGTGGAAAATGAAGCGACGAAACGAAACGGGGTATTCGCTGTAAAATAAGATTACTTAATTAAATTTGAAATTTGTAGGATTTCAGTGAAAAGATAACGCGAGGACAATTAACAATGAAACGTGACTCGTGTGACGCAATGAAATATACGTGCATAAACTGTCTGAAAATTACACGAAGCACGAAACGGCCGGATGACAGCCAACACGAACAGCAAAGTAACAATATCGTCCTCATTTATTCGAGATTTATTATATGATGACGTTAATAGAATGCGCGAAAAGTGTACCGAATTAAACCACAACGTACTTTGTCGTTACTCTCTTTTCGAGATTGACGATTTTCCAAAGAAGATCCGTAAAGAATTTGCGAAACATCCACAGTAAGAAATGGTCGTTTCACGTAAATGTTCATGTTGGTATTTCGATCCATCCGTTCGACGCGTTCGACCCGTTCGACGCGTTCGACCCGTTCGACGCGCACGTTCGAGCGATCCGCGAGCGTCGTGTCAAAGTTCCATGCTCCTTGAACGAACGACGCCTTGCGTTTAGAAGGTAATAATTTCTCTTCGATCAAAATAAACGAGATATCACGCACGCGACGCGTGCTAGCGGAAGCCGATGCAAAGCGTGTCTCGTTAACGATATCAAGGTGTAAAAACGTATCGGGACCGATCTATCGGTGTATAGCGTAATATCTAGCCGGCGTTGTCGTTTGGTTGAAATTGACGCGGTGTCCGCTAGTTTAAGGACTATCACCGACCTGTGCCGTATTTCAATCTGCTTCGCCTCTCGTGTTCTTCAAGACGTGTGTTTACGCTGCTCCCAGTTTCTCCGATGCAGACTCTGCCACGGATACACGGCGCCTTATAAACCGCCGGAGTTGACAAAGGCGGCGATGGAACCTCGGCAAGGTAAGGATTCGAACGATGATTCGCTGTCTAGTTTGAAAACTGTCGCAATATCGCTCCAGTTTCAACGCTCTTTAATCGTTCGATCGATTCTCCGATATAGTTTAAAGTTATCAACGAACGAATTTCATACAGTGATGCCACTAAATCGATAATCGCCAAACGAATTTATCGCAATTTCAACGCAATACCTTACAAGTTTAACCGAATCGATAGCGGCCAATCCTCGAGCCGAAGTACATCGTTCTCGACGAACGTACAAATCGCGCGATACGACCGTTTTCCAATCAGTAAGCTCACTCATTGACGGTCTAATTAAACCTCTTCCCCATCTATCGAAATTCTCTGCATTCCAGGTGTAATCGGTTTAATCATTTACGTGCTCCAGTATACGCTGCTTAATTCCAAGCGAATCCTCCGAGCTCCGCGTACGCGTACTCCTGCGTACGCTCGTCCAATATAAATCTGACACACTTGTTCCGCTATATTTCGCGAATACGCCTTTCTTCCGAAGCATTTCTTCTCCCCTCCTCGCCTTCGAGACCGAGGTTCAACGGCTGTCGCGATATGGAAAGGCGTGCAACACGCTGCTCCTACTTGAACAAAAATTCACGATTCCTTAACCGGACGCTTGCTAAACGTTAATTTCTCTAGCCCACACTGTCCGGAACCGGACTTTGAAGTCGCTTTCGCGTTAACGGATCGAACGATAGCTCTTTGAAATTCGATCGCAAACGATTCGTCGTCCGTGACGTATCTGAAGAAGCCCTCGGAGAGAGATAACGCGTTATCGACGCATCGATAACCAAACGGCACATCGCGCGATCAGCAGTGCGTTAGTTTGTTTGGACTTTTCCGCATCCCTGCGATATCATGGGCAATTATTCGTCTAGCAGCCGTATTCTCGACGAAGAAACACTTGCCACTTACGTGGAGTTGACGTACTTGAAAAAGAACGAAATACAGTAGTGAGTAACGGAAATAAATGTTGTTCGAATTACGCGTAAACTGTAATATATATAAACTAATCCCTTAAACGGAATTCGAGTTTTCGTTCGTTGCAATTGTGAATACAAGATATCGAATTCTCAATTCATATTTCCAGCATTACTAAAATACTCGACGACGTAAATCCAGGAAAACTTTGCGAAAATATTCAGCATCGTTTCACTATCGACCAAGTCGAAACCATATTGCCGCAAATTCGAGTAAGTCGAGTAAGATCGTTACCTCGCGTTTAGGCCAACCATATTTCCTCTAACGTATATTCGTTTGCAAAATTATATCGCGAAATTTCAACGAAAACTGCAAATATTCGCATTTACGACGTATCAGTTTGCGTTTAGCATCCGAGATCCGACCAAAGTGACGACACGATGAATCGTCCGTCGTCTTTCGCCTGTCGTTTCGATAACAGATAAGAGCTACGTATACGTGCACGTAATATGCACATCTTGCTCGTCGACGAAATACTTTGTTTTATCGCGCTGAGATTGGCGATCAACCGGGACTAGTAGAAACGAAATATTTTGCACGTGGCAGATTTCTTTACTTGGATCGTTTCGATGGTTATGATTTTGAAGTGGCGCGTTTGAAGTCGTTTGTTTCATGAGTGACATTCCCAAGGCTCGTAAGCGAATGCCGCTCGCCAGATAGTAAAACTGACATTTCCTCTTTCCGCGTAATTAACGATTACGAATAAACAATGACACACAGTTGTCACACACATAACGATAAATTATATCTATTCCATATTATATTGTCTAATTTCTACGTTGTCTAGTATCATAATGCTAATTTATTTTAGTGCAGCCCATTTCGCCATTCGATATATCGAGTATTCTCTTCGCAAAAGGACAATCGTCTAAGTTTGGAAGACGTATTGGATTTATGTTCTGCGTTCTCTAAACGTTGTCCCTCGGAAATTCGCGCTGCTTGGGCATTTTACATCTTTGGTAAGACACATACAACTATCTATAACCTCAAATTCAAATTCCTTTCAAGACAACACGTTGATTTAACGATTTACTAGACGTTTGATAATATTTTGTATTTCCGCCGTTGATACTAACCGAAAGCACATCGATGTATAGACGGACATTTGGTAAATTCCATTGGCCGGTAATTGTAAATCTAGCGCGTGGACGCTATGTACGACAATTTTAAGCGTAGTATTGTACACTTTCGAGCAAAAGTGTCGTTTCGTTACCGCGACAGAGGATGGTTAGGACGACTGGCGTACAGTTTGTTAGTTAGGTCGTTTGCGCGATCGTCTAATCTGCTTTCGTATTTGTCACTCGAGCGTATAATTTCCTCGGCGAGTGAACCGATTCTCGGATCTTTGCAGAGTTTGTCATTTCGCACGTACCACGGTGCGTTTACCGTGGCCCTCGGCACGATAGATCGTAAAGCTTCCAATTTAGCGATCTGGCTTTTAGCAGCCATCCCCCGTAGCACGATATCTTACGGCCAAACGAGTTTCACGATCGTTTCGCAAACGAAAAGTTTGTTATCTCCGCTTAATTTTGCCTGTTTGCCGACGAGTTGATATTTTAATCGTTCTTATTTGCCTCGCTCTCCTGTTTGTTTCTCTGTTTGTCCGTTTCTCTGTTTGTCCGTTTCTCTGTTTGTCCGTTTCTCTGTTTGTCCGTTTGTTTGGCTGTAACCTTACGAGCGAATACGATATACCGTCGATAACGATACAATGTAAAAAAAGGGAAGAGAATAATCGTCTCGATCAGGCATCGTTAAGTAGTCGAATGCGCTAGAACGATATACGGGGAAATCTGTAATCAAATAGCCGATAGGCTATCGCTCGAACTCGTTGAACTCGTATTACTGAAAAACAAAAAACTGGCGGACTTGTATTAGTTTAGTCGCAAAATTTTCAAAGTATCTCGACGCTTACAAACACTCTCCGCTCGATTAAACGAATCGAACGTTCCTCCTCCATTTTTTACCTCGTAATCGTTAGTCGCCAGTGGCTTCGTCCAAGAACGCAGAGGAACTGTCGGCCGAACGGAGGACAAGATTTTTCTTTTCGACGATACGCGTTCGACAATCGTATATCGTTATTTCATCCGGAGAATCAAGAAAACTATTTTCTTCTTTCTAGCACATCTCTAAATACAGACTATCTCTCTTTTTGTTTCATTTTCTTTTTCGCTCGTATGTTTTATCGTTTCCTCTTTCCTTTGTGATTCCATCGATCTTTTCGAGCCGAGTCGAGAATCCAGGCGCATTCCCGAGTACAGAACTTTTCCCGATCGAATCGTAAACAGTCGTGGAATTCATACAGAGACGGTATGAATAAGCTTACATCGAATTTCCCTGCTTCGAACCTTAAGGACGTAAAACGTAAAGTTGATCGCAAATGCCTATCCGATATTACAGGCGCATCAGGAGTTTGCTCGATTTCGTTAATCGGGATCGTTTAATTTCACGGTGCACGCGATATCGCGTCGATGCTCGCGGAAGCAGAGAAATCACAGGGGCGAGGGAGAGTCGAGAATAGCTGCGTACGTAGCTGCGTGAAAGGAATGGGAACAGGGGCAGACGAGAGGAGGGACAAAGTCAGCCGAATCAGAAAAGGAGGTAGCAAGAGGTATAAAAGAAAAAAAAAAAAAAAAAAGAACAACAGGGCATCTGTCGAGTTCAGAGTTGAGAAAAATAAGTGCAAGCGTTTCGAGCGTTGATGCAAATGATTAGTAAACGGTTGATTATCCGCGTGTAAAACTTTATTATCGCGTGACGAAAATCTGATTGAAAAATGAACAAACGGTCGATTACACGCATCTATCGAGTTACTGAATATCTATAAATCGACGTGGCATCGCTGACTCGACGAGATACGTGCAAATACGCGTAAAAAAGAAAAAAGTTGGCATCGGTGGAAGCTCGACCTCGCCCTTGAAAATCTGGATTTTTCGGCAAAGATTTATTTTTTATCGCTTCGTATTCTACTCGTCGCGAGAGTAAAGCGGAACTAAAGTGGGGGGGGGGCTCTGTCGCGTCAATCTACATTGGATAACGCAACGGTCGTTCGATTTAGATAAATTTAACGTATTTCCGTTTGACGAGCGTCTTGTATAGAGTAACGTACATTAGATCGCTAAACCGTTGGAGCGATACGTAGAATAGGGTCGGACAACTCTGTACGAACAACGGCGCCGTTAATACCTTCATTTCCAGACTTTGACGGCGACAATCAAATCTCAGTGGACGATTTGATGGAAACTGTGCGCAGATTGACACGGAGCGACCAGGACGAACACGAAACCATCGATTCGGCGGCGATGGAACACGTAGCGCGAACGGCAAGTTTCGATAATGTTTACTTCTATGGGATGATTTTGGGGATAATCGGACGTAGCGCGGCAAACGTTTCGTTCAATTAGCAACGATAAATATATATTATCGCTACGTATTATCGGTACAACCGTCCCTTTTATTTGACTAACGCAATGACCATATTCAACTCTTGCGACATCTGTCACGACATCGCACGAATTTCATTATATTAACGGTAGAGTTGCTTACACCTTTCAATTTAATAGGTCGCGATCAATTAAAATTTACGATGAATCGAAATTTCAAAGCTAGCTCAAAATCGACTGGTTATTTTAATTCGGAAATCGTTTAAAGGCGCGAGATTACTGTACGTTAAAAGTACGTAGATTACTAGAAACCAGATCAATTTGCGCTACGATTACGCTTTATTCTGGCATAAACGAACGCCACGAGACTTTTACATAACCCGACTATTATATAAACGAATTTTCGATAATCATTTTCAACTCACGCGAGAAATCAATGGGTCAAGCCTGGTCGAGTTGCGTAATCGTAACGCCAACTGCGAAATAGTTGGCGAAATAAGCGGCGAGTCGTCCGCTTTGTAAATAATTGCCAAATTTTTTTCTCATTGGGACTTTTAATGATATCGCTGCCTTTCCCCTTCTTCGATAGGACGCAGTACGTTTCCACGATCGACGGTGAAAGAACGAAACGAAAAGGACAGATGCGTAAAATATAAAACGGAAAATGCAAAGTATGCAAATCGCATAGCGTAAATACGAGAGGAGTCGCTTTTAAACCGTCCCGGCATAACACATTATAAAACCGCTTCTCTGCTCCGCTTGTTACGATAACGCAGAAACGTTATTAATTAGGTCAGCTGTCGCCAGTAGTAATCGATCACCAAAGCCAGTTGATTTACGAAGAACTCCATTATGCTCGTCCACATGCTTCTGTCAGCAACGAGAAAATTCAATATATGGTAACCGGGCAAGAATTCCGTGTTTTCGCGAAATAGCTATAATACATCAAAATGAATCGATCGTCCCAGCGTGCTTTCATTTATTCTACTTTCCATCTGTAACCGAGTCAATTTTCCATGTAACCGACGGTAATCAGTTTATCGAGTAAACGAATATCCAGCAAAATTGTCTACTACGTTAAAAAGTCGATATCACGATCGAAAGAATAATAGGTGTCGTACGAGGATTCCGAGCCACCTCTCTTCGGCTCCTACCCTAAAAGACGTTGTTTTTCGTCGAATCTCCTTTTCCGGAAATGGCAGCTTTAACAGCGGTTTCGCCTCGAATTTGAGTTGGCAGTTGATGCGACATTACGTATCTCGTTCCCTGCGCATCACGCCTCGGCCCGAAGAGCAAACTTGCAAGCGCTGTAACCAGGGTAGCAGCTCGTGACTTCTGATGGCTTCTTCGCGAGCCGTCCTCGTCGTCAAAGTTCAACCACGGAAACGGCGGTTCGAACGTATAACGTAACAATCGTTCGTTGTCGCCAAGTATGACCAGCTCTTTTATCGTGTGATTCTTCCTTCCGCTCGAACCTTTTCTTCTCTCTTTCTCTCTTTCTCTCTTTCTCGCTTTCTCTCTTTCTCTCTTTCTCTCTTTCTCTCTCTCTCCCGAAAAGGTTTCTTCAGGTACGTTCGTCGACCGCTGCAACCCTTCGAAGATTCGTTTCGCCGAGAACGATCCGCAACAATAAACGGACGACAGAGCAGCAGTCTTTCGTATCCGCGATAAGATTCGTGAAACTTTGCGTACATATCGGTGCGTAGAGCTTTTCTAATTGCGTCGCCGTTTTCCTCGGCCAAATAACGCGTTGGATTGCAGAACCGAAAAACCGTGCCGCTCTTTTTGCCGCTCTATTTGCCGCTCTATTTGCCGCTCTATTTGCCGCTCTCGAGAATACGCAACACGCGCAACTTTCGCGATTGTCTCAACGTAACGCGCGGTACGCGTCATCGAACTTTATGTAATTTCAATTCAGAGGCAACGGGGCAGCACAACGCGTTCGTATCATCGCGTGCGCGAATTAAAACGAGTTATCGATACACATTCGTAATCCTCGGTCAGAGGCCCAGCAACGTGTCGAGCGGCGTACGGAAATTAAAGTCTGTCGTCGCTTCGCCGACGCTTTTTGTATAATTTGCGTACTTCCAAGCTGCGTTCTCCAGCGAGCCCCTAACCAACTAACCAACCTAACCCTCTCCGGATAGACTCCGAGCACTTCTTCGGTGCAATCGTTATACCGAGACTCTTCGACGCCGTTCGATTCGTAACGAATTTCGTCGACCCCTCTTCCAATAAACTCAGTTTCCCCTTGACGCACAGAAAACTTTCACGTCCTCTGGTACATAAAGGTCCTGCTGTTGTACAGGCATTCTTCTCTCCTCGTTGTTCTTCAACAATCCGTAGGCGTTAATCGTAGTCGTATAGCGTTAGCCTACGGACTACAATCGCGCGTACTGCCATCTTCGTTGCACGATTTTTCACGGTCGGAACTTCTTCTTCCTCTCTACCGCGAGATTATCGTCGTCAGCCCCAGAGACTGTAGGGATTTCACGTTTCGCACGTTCGACTCGGTCGTGCCTCCGAAAGTGTACAGGTTGCGCGCTCCGATCGGACCCTTGTCTCGAATCGTTTGTCTATCGCACGATGATCCTATATCCCGGAGGCACCCTCGCAGTACAAACTCGTAGTTACTTGTAGTTACGAACCGGTGATTACGTTCAATTCTGTTCGAATCACGTTTACGTTTATGATATTTACAGGCTTGTCGGACACGCGCCACGTATTGGGCGATACGATGCGATCCTAACAAGATGCCACGTTGTCCGATTTCGCCGAGTTAACTCTGTACGAACCGAGAGTTTCGCTCTGCGTGCTGTCGTTATTCGTTCGCTAAACGATAGGATATTCGTCGCCCTTTATCGTCGACCCGGTCTTCCAGGGATCGCTTCTAACTCGTACGAACCGTCCGATGAGCCGAACCGCGATCTCGTCGTCTTCGTACCGCCGAAACAAAATTTCTCGTCGCTACCTATCTAAAACTAACTGCTTCGTGGAATTCTCTTGTACGAACGCGAGCCACTATTATATCATAATAAATAATCACGAAGTAAAAGGGAGCAGCAAACACGAGAACGCTATTTGATAAAATACTACAAATAGAAATTGTAGCAATGTAGTAGCACGAAAATATACCACGAAACGTTCCTTGATACGATATTTTTAAATATGCCAATAAATCGTACAATTACAATTACGATCGTACAATTTGAACGTAAAACACGAAATCCTAATGACTTCTCTCTATTCGGGTCTCTCTATTCAGGTAATTCATGGGATCAGTTTCGTAATCTTGCCTTTCGAATAAACTTTGCTATCTGTTCAAAATACAGGTCTCTATCGATTTGTCAGGCTGATAAAGATTGATTTTAAACGTACGTGGCATTGATCGAACGGAAATCCATTAAACCGTCTCCGTCCCTCCTTTTAAATAAAATTCGTCAACGCGCCATTTTACCGAACCGAAAATAAGAAGATCGCAGTAAACTACCAATTTCCAGTTTGCAAGTGATTCGCATCGTGTCGTCAAACTAACAACGTACAGTATCACAGCAACGAAAAGCACTTGATCAATTTCCTAAATACGTCCTCTGCTTTCAGACCTTCTTAGCCGAGTTGTGTACTAATTATTTTATCGTGTACCGCGCATTTATATCCTTTTTCTTTGCGAAACGTAGAAAGCGCGAGTACACTTTATATACCGACACAAAGTATATTCTCTCCTGCCAATATCAAGTTTATTTCTCCTCGAAAATTCCATTCAACTCTCGCGTCGAGAGCCACTGGTTAACTTGTCGCACGAATATAAAGCCGAGTCTTATACTCGAACGGAATTTCCAGCTCCTCGTACGCGTAACTCCTCGATACTCACCCGTGATCCAACCGTGTGTACGTACGTACATACGTATACCACTGCTCGTAACAAAATTATGGGGTAAGAATATACAATTGTTATATTCGAATATAAAAAATTGCCGCTTCGACCCGTTGACGATTTAGATCTGGCAAACAAGCTAGCGTTAAATAGCAAGTCGGGCGTTCAAAATTAATTTTGCATAACAAGTATACCGTAACGTAATATTTTACGACTTTAGTTTATACCCGCATGTCGTATCGATTGCAATACAAGCTCGTAAATCTTACGTCTATATTAATCTCTCCGTTTGCAACGCATTACATAATAACTAACGTTTCTTCTTCAACCTCACTAGGTACTTGAAGAGATGGCGTTCACTCAACAGGGAAGCATCTCCTTCGAAGAATTTATACGCTTCGCTTCGAGAATCGCAGGATTCTCGTCAACGTTCTCGTTTCACTTCAACGTTTAATTATGCTCGTATTACGGTAATTATTTCCGTAACTTCGATATGCGTATTGAGGCGAATGCATGCACATCGCCACATAATTAAGCAGTAATTATATAATTCTCTCAAAAACGCGTTTTCGCAAATTAATTCTATTCGAATATCTTAATTATCGACCACTTCGTAAAGAAAAAGACACGCATAGACGCGCTTTGCAATAAATTTCAATACATTCAACTGCTTCGGCTGTTTCGCAACTGAAAAATGTTATTATTCACGGTTGCTATTATATCGTTGTACATAATTGGTAATGCAAATTTACGGCACTGTCGGGGTTATGCTTTTAAATACGTACAATTATCGATCTCGCAACCTTGGCGATATAATTAACGTTTCGATTATTAAATCGTATCTGCTGCATAGAAATTTTCGATATCGTAAACGAAAATTTTATCACGTACAAGTCGATATATTTACTCGATGAGAAGAAGAGTTCATTTCTTCGAAGGATACGTAGAATCGACTAGATACGTAGAATCGACTAGATACGTAGAAGGAACTAGATACGTAGAAGGACATGGTATCGATTATATCGGATTGCTGGTAAATAATACATTTTTAATTCGTCACCGAAATGTACAATCTTACTTATTATTAATTTCTTTTTAGTAAATAACAGCGGTTATCGACTATTTATGAGACTGCTTTATCATTCTCCTCTTTTTTTCTTTTTTTTTTAAATATCTAGTACCCTTGAGTCGACGAATTGATTTATTTCACTTCTTTCAAAATATCACACAGCAGACGAGGCAGACGAACACAAACGAATTCATGCTTCAACTCGGTAACATTTGCAGCGATACGTATGCACGTATATGTAACTAACAATACGTTGCGTTATTAGTTTTCCCGGTTTAATTCTTGGAATAAGGATAATCGAGAACGACAGACAATTGACGTTGCAGCCGCGCGTTCTACACAGCGACTTATTGCCCACCAATCCAATGCAACGGAGATGTCAACTATCGTCGATAGATGCGATATTCTGAAGGAATTTATGGCATGTAAGGATGTGTGCGCGCGTGCGCGCGGAACAGAGCAGGCGAGTACTGTAAAAATTTGTACATTTGTTTATCTCGTGACCTCGTGGGGCAATCTGTAAGTTAACCTACTATTAAAGAGAGATATTTAGCAAAAGAATATCTTGTCAAGTACGAAACAATGTACAAGGAATACCTGTTTTATATTATGAAAAAGCTATTCTTTTAGAAATATGAAACAAACAGTTGCTTAATATTAGAAAAAGATATTTTTCTCGTGCATAAAAAAACATATTTACTTCGTATTACGCGAATATATCTTTTTCCAAATATACATACGAGAAACGTTCATTTTACATTAAAACTAAAATATTTTCCACTCTCCTTTAAATATCGCGTAAACTGTACTCTCTCTTTTTTCTCAACGACGCTACTGAATTATTTTTCTATATTTTCTATTTTATATATATATATGTATATGTAAGCTTGATAAATAACAATCTGCATTAAAAAAAGAAATTTCATCGTCGAGGAAGCTCGTTTCAATGCAGTAGAGTATACTTGGAGAAAAAAAAACAAACGTTTCACCAATAACTGTATGTCACTGAATATATATAAAAGTTAATATATATGTATAATGTATATGTATATATTTAGATAAAATAAAGTACGATATGTAAGCTAGATGTACGTATATTTTAAATACTACAAATTTTATCATTTCTAAAATTATGCATCCTGAGTAACAAATTTTCTTATATTTTAAGCGATTCACCCAAACATCTCGCTTCTTCTAATCGTGTACAATTTTTAGTTTATTTTTAGATTATTCTTCGAGCAATACCTTGGTTTATAGCAGCGTTGACACGTATAAAAAGCTACCGTTTATAAGCAATACAAGCGGATTTATTATATATCCCGGACAGAGATAAATCTGGAATGTACGGTGTCTGTACCCTTCTTTCGTGAGTGAGAGGTAAAACTACTGGTATTTTGTGTTCGACATAATTCGTTGGATATTTCAAGAAATACGACGTCGTCATTCCTGGTGCACACTGATACATGTAGGTATCGGGTTTAAAGAAAGTTAAAGGATGAAAGCTACCGGTGCGATCTTTATATTGACTGCGATGAACTTGTACTCCCTGTAAGTAATGCATTTATTGTTAGGTAGATGTAGTAGCTACAAGCGGCGCTAGATCGCAAGATACTTTCTTCGGTCAAAAGTAGATCAACGCAAGCCATTGAAATATTTACTCCAGGCTTGGGCATTATTCAAGTAAACTCTGACAACAGTCAGGATGATGAATTACCTTATCTGGTTATCTGTTGCTTGACAAAATCATACAGTTGGTTCATTTGATCAGACGAATGACTTTTCTTCGGATTATTTCGTCATTTCGACTTGAAACGAAATAATTTTTCATTCCATCTTTCGTTTGATCAAATATTTATTCAAAGAGTTTCTCTAATACTCCCCGCTTCTATCATTGCGTAATCGTTAACTGCCTCGGTAACGCGGATTTTCGTATGATGTCGTACGCGCGTACAAGTTCAAAACATATACTATTGAAGAGGAGTTTTGTATTCTTGCAACACGGTGGTGCACGAAATCAGTAAAAGTTCCTGCAAAACGCGTTCCTCATTGCGAAAAACAGCGTCCCGCAAATTACAAGAGCTGCCCATCCTACAACGAACTGTGCAGGAATAAGTTTCTCGAATCTAAAATTAACGGACACGACCAACCATAGGCGCGTTGAAACAAAGTAAAGGTATAAGTAAAGGTACGATAGAACATCCAACTCAAAAAACGATATGATATTATATGAAATTAACGTCTTGTTGCCACTGTTGAAAATGGTCGTGGACAAGTTAACGAGCAACGTATCAAAATGGGACCCTTACGCATAGCTGTTTGGAACGCCAACAGTACGGCCGAGTAAAAACACGAGCTGGAATTCTTCTTAGATAATCAAGGAATAAACGTAACGAACGTTGATGTCCGAAACGGTTATTATATCATCGTATCGGAAAGAACCGCTTGAAAATAAACGAGTATAAAATACGTCACACGCAACGCTGCAGCAGCACGGGTCATGCTGGCACTGCAATCGTTATCAAATCCAACACGATACGCTGTATAAACTTTCATCGTACAAAACGGACCATCTTCGAGCAACGAACGCGGCGACAGAATTACCGTGTCGGCAGTCTACTGTCCATCCAAACATACTATCTCCAAAGTAGATTTTGATCGTTTCTTCGTTTGCTTCGATAATAAATTGATCGCGCGAGAGGGGAGTTTAATGCTAAGCGCACCCACTGAGTCGGCAGAATCATCACGACAAGCGACAAGAGTACGTCGAATGATTCGAATGATCAACCAAGTTCCACCGTCCCACTGTATTTCTGATTTTTTTAACGCAGCGATAAAGCGAGAAGCGGAAATTCAAAGTATCACCTTGAACAGGTCATCGACTTCCTTCATACGCGTGGCGTCGATCGTTGAAATATCGTTCGAAGGTACGGTCAACTCGCGATTAATTTTGCGTCGAGCTGTATCCGCGACGATATCGGGTCTCGGGCTGTACGGAGTCTTTTGCATTCCCCACTCGTATGGCAGCATCTACAAACAACATACACGTAAATACGTACGATACGTCTTAGACAATATCAAACGCATGGAATATAGAATGTAAGTTGTAGCGTTTTGACAAAACGTATGGAAGGAATTGTGCTACATCAACGTAGAATGATTTTCAGATGTCGCATGATTCGGTACAACGTTCTCGCGCGTAATCTACGGACGGCCCTAGTTTCCGAGTTCGGTAGCAGCGTACGTGTCGGTATCGGTTGCCGGTCCTCTTACGCTAAAAGACCAGAAAATCGTCAATCTGTCCGCTAGCAACAACGATCCTTTATCTCGACGTATTTCGTCAAGGCCACTCTCCCGAACAACCTGCAGAAGATGCTGCTCGTATCTCGCCATCACTCAAAAAGTTATTAACAAAAATTTGAATGTTATAGCCATTATTATAGCAACGCGTTCTTGCAATTTATTTACTTACTGCTAAACAGATTTTGTACATTCGGCTATGTTCCCGTAAAACTGAAATATTTATACCGCATATACGTAGCATACTTTTCTGCAAGCGAATTTTTAATAGTCGAAGCTTAAAATATTCTACATTTGAAAATGTAATTCTTTACCGCAATCGCATGCACACCACTTTTAAGCGTTTCTATTTCTCAACGTAACAAATCACCATTCGTATCGCACATAATCACGTTGTAATAAACATTCGTCGAATGAATAAAATGGTAACAGACAGTTAGGCATGTACGTATCATCCCCCAGAGATTAATAAGTTACAGGTGCAAAATAGCGCTGGTTTCACGCGCTTCAACCAAAAAGGCTGGAAACAAGCTTACCGAGAATTTCGATAACGTTTCGTTTCTGTAATTCTGGAAATAACCAATGCTTCCGCCTTCGTACAAGGAGAGACCCAACTTTGTCGGAGGATAAGCACCCATAAAAGCAGGCATTAGCGAAGGTGGGTAAAACATGGCCCGAGTTTCCGACATTTTCTTGTTACTCACCACCATCGCCGATTGTTTATCGTTTGCCGTGATCGAAGGAAAATTTTATATTTCATACCTCGATAGAAATATATTCTTCGTACCTTCTTGAGAAGGTTATCAGTCCGGTTACGTTTTTCACGAACAAATGAACAAACATGGCCAGCTTTTTGCACGATCAAGCGAGTAACGGACAGTGACACAGAGTACGTGTCAAGGAAACGAAAACTAATCAAAAGACATTTAACTAGACCTTTTATTTCGCTTGATTGAAATATATTTGAACAAGCAAGAAATCTATTACTTGCTGTCAGATCTAACCAAAGTGAAGATGTAATTTTATTATTGTTACTTTAATTCCATAAAGAAGGAATCTGAAGTTGTCACGTTTACACGAATATTCGTACCCTACATTCAATTACGAAACTTGTCGTAATTTCCTATAAAATAGTTGTGTCTAATAAATAGAAGGAAATATAATTGGATTTTTGTCACATTATCTGCGTTTAACGCGTTATAACTCGCGCGAAACACAACTCTTTTCGTCAATTATTATTCCCTTGGATATTTCACTTAGATTTAGAGAAAGATTTCAAGTTTAATATAAATCTATGGATCTGAATAAAAACGTACTTTATTATAAATGTACTTTGCCTGTATACGCGAACAATAAATACGTTGTATTTATTGTTCGCGTATACAGGCATTAAACTAGATCAAACCAAATTGATATTGTACTTGCCGCAAATCGGTCTTGACGAACTCGTGTGGTTATTAATACAATAAAAGCTACGTAACGATTGTTTGGTTTCCAATGCGAGACTCGGCCAGAAAGATAAGCTGTTGATTACATAGTACGGTTATCACCCATGTCGTCCGAGATACTTTGTTGGATTAATTCGATGACGTTCTTAAAGAAGCCACTGCCATGTCACGCGGTGCGGCGGTTCCGGCCATAGCGCGCTCCCGTTTTATCTCACGTCAGTAATGTTAGGAGCATAGCGCAGGATGTTTGTCTCTATTTTTTATATCGTCGGGTGTGATAGTTCACTGGAATACTTTAGCGGTAAAAAGTATAACGGCGGAAGTATATTTTACAACGCAGAGAGACGCTAAAATATATACAATAACTTTTATTCCTCGCCGTTCTCCTCGATTTCCCGACTAAGAATGTCGGCTAGCCTAGCTAGCTCTGGTTCGACGACAATACACACACACACACACACACACACAAAAGCAGTCAACACAAAACTTTTTGTGTCAATCATACCAATTTCAAGAATTCCGTCTCTCCCAGTCACGCACCTCTGTTTATGTACCTTGACTGACTTTCCTCGCGAAACAAGAGTATAGCTTTCATTCATAACTTTCCCTGTAAAACTTTTATAAACCGCATTCCACACACACACACACACACACACACACATTACGTATAACATACGTATACGTATATTCAGAAATAAACGAAAATATTGAATCGAATATATATTCTTACCCCGAACCGAAGCACACACACACACACACACACATTACGTATAACATACGTATACGTATATTCAGAAATAAACGAAAATATTGAATCGAATATATATTCTTACCCGGAACCGAAGCTATAGTTGTAGAAAACAGATTCACAAAATTTGGAAATCAAACCACGGATAATCGTTACTAATAGCTTCTGATCGTATCAAGATCTTTAAGATGGCAATAAGTTAATGAAATTTAATTGTCTTATATTGTTTTGCGCGCTCATTGCCAGCAGCATTGCTGATTTACAATCTACCGATATTCGCAGATATCGAAGTCGTTGCGTTATCGAATTCGATTGTTTTTTTTAACGTGCACGTAACTGTAATATATCAAGAACCTCTCGATACGCAACATATTTGTTCTATAAATAATACACGTCCGTTTAATACTAACTTGTTCTATGGCACGGTATCTGATTGACTGCCATAAATGCCTGTCACGATCACACATCGATAAGAATAAAGTATTTGAAAGATTCAGTTGCAACAAGATACAGGGGGCACGCGCTTCTGTTTTCACGAACAAAAAACGCAATGACATTTCATTGAACAATGTTGTATGAAAAATCACGAAGGTAGCGCGGAGCATAACGAAGAAGGCCGTTTGTGTACGAAGGGAGACAAACTTAATTTCGGTATTATCGAAATACCAGAGAAATACCGAGTTATCGATATTTCATTATTTAGAAACAAGTGGAAAACGCTTCTTTCCGTATTTAACACCATGGGTCGATCTTGTCAAGAAATGGAACGTTCACTAAATATCTTTCAATGTATCTAATTTATTATAAATATTCATGCTTAAGACAGCAAGAAAACCTTTCTCCTCGTAACACAGCCCACGATCGATTATGAAAATGTGTGGTTTACATGCAAACGACTCTACTTGTTGATAACAACACGGTGTCAACGTTTCTTAGACATTTTCGGTATAAGTGTTTTGCGTTGCTCGTTATTGACGTAATGCATTGCGAGAAAAGATATTACGAAAATAATCCGAGACACTGTAGCCACTGTCTAGTGTCGCGTTCCTGGCAACCTTCTTAGACTTTTTAACCGAAAAAGCCGTTTCCTTTGGGAAGCTTCCAAAGTGGCATACTTTTATCGACGTTGTTAAACTCGAATTTGGTTGGACAATAGTTATATTTTGCAGCAAAAGCTGCCTGTCACGTGATTAATACATGCAACTCTAAATAGCTTTATCTTTGTTAAGCGGTGAATTTTGAAATACCTTACCTTCTTTTACTAATCTCTTTATAGCTGTCATCGTTGATCGTAGGATTTACTCGTTGAACATCGAAGATTCTGCTGAATATCTCAGCGGGCTGTATATCAAGCACGCGATAAAGAATAGTTTGTTTGAGCGGTATAGCGCTATGGCTATACTATCTCAGATTTTTCTCAAAATATTTTTACAAGATATAGCAAAAGACATCGAGCATAAGCTGTATAAACTGATAAATCCTTTTCGTTCCAAGTTTCGTTTCTGAGAAAATCGAGTTGAAGATTCCTCAAATATACTTGTACGGAGCTGATTGCAGGCTGGATAGCAGCGAATAATCGACAAGAGATTATTCTGCGTGTAACAACGAGTCGGCAAACAAGTTTTTGACAAAATGTGAAATTCGAAAATTGATAAAGACCTATTTTCATGCAAAAAATCAAATACGCTCGAGCTCTATCGTTTTTCAAGTAAGCCCTTAAACGGGAGAATTGTATCGTACACTTTTCCACTTATTCTCTTTATCTTAACGTTCTGCCGATTAACGTTCTGCGTGCCCAATCAGCAGTCAGCGGCACGCGACCGTTACCTACGGTTGAAATCCCACCACGGGCGTTGTTTACAGGTAACCGTCCGACCGCTCCCAACGAAAAGCCTAATACACAAACGCAACAACCTCGACCTCGGCTAGAATGTGACTCACAGGTGGTGACAAGGAGCACAGACGGTCACGTAACACGCGCGTGGTGGGAAAAAGTCCGATGGATCGTAAGAGCTACTAATCCCGATCGTCGAAGATCAGTATCTTGCAGAAGAGCGAATAGAAAAGCGATCAGCGAGCGGCCCCACTCGCCTTGTGAATTTCTGTTAACACTGACCGTTTAATAAAAACCTTGTTATCAAAAGACACGTATCCGATTTCGGTTCACGTTGTCTACCAAATTTTCAAATTTGAGTTTCGCGAAAACGGAGGCTCGAGTAAAATTAATTCATTTTACGTTCGCAACTTGTTTCTCTCGTACAAAGTCACTTGTACCGTCAATACGCCGACTTCCTGCATAATCATATCGATAACATTTTTACTTGGTATAAACTATTTCTCTACGTGGAATTCGCTCGTACTCTGATTCGTATGCACCCGCATACCCAATATCTTTCCTTCTTTCCATTACTTCCGTTGCTACGAAGAAATTTTCATTACACCTACATAGACATTTCTTCGATATTATCTTCTATTCGTAATGCGTACGTTACTAATTTCGTATCGATAGCGATATCTTTATTGCGCAAGCATCATCGGTACAGGCCGTTATTGATCCACCGTATTGCTAAATGGACGACGGTTTCCATTCTTTCGGGACGAATATTCCTTTCAATTATGACAATTATAATACGATTGTACGGATTCGAATACATTCAAGTTTGGGAAAATAAAAATCAAGCACCACAATTTTTAACACGGAACGCGTATAGTTCCACTCGTAACAAGATTCTGTATTCTACCGATCCTCAGCGATGCTAAGAAAATTCTAACAATTGAACAGGCTTCCGAAAGTTATGCCCACGCGTGCACAATTAGTATCGTTTCGCGTACATTTACCTCTGCAACTATCCAATTCTTCCCTTGAGGTGTAATCGGATTAATCAGACGTTGCTCCACTTGAGATACGGAAGTATTTTTAATCTGCAGATCGTTAAGCATGCAGATATTAAGTTGTCAGATCGCGATGACTTATCCCTCCTCTTCCATTTATTTGGACCGTCGGTTGCCTACGCTAATAAGTTATAAATTTTACTGCGTCTGTGATAAATTGGTAGTATCTTTCGCTCGAGCGACTCTACCAGTGCGCTTCAACTATTATACAAAAACAAACTAATAATCTTCTTTACACGTCGTTTCAAGAATTGGTTCTACGCCATACAAAAAAAAAAATGACTCGTATAGAAGTATACGTAGAAATATTTTTGTTCCTAAGTCTGATCGCGCACTCAACAAAAGCAAATTACGAGTTGCAGACACTTCAAATTGTGAGTACTTAACACGTGTTTTTTTTTTTTTTTTTTCTTTTTTTGATAAAATCGAACTGCGGGAGGTTGTGGTAAACACTAAGCTCGACGCAATAATATCTAGTCGCGGAAATCGCGTATGTATTTGTTTCACCACCGTTAAACTGTACTGAGAATTCCAATTTCCATCGTACATGTAACGTATCTGTTCTAACGCGTTCCGTCTACGCGTGTTTATTTCCGCGAGTATGAAAAAGGCGAAAAAATACTTCAGACCGTTTTATTTCGTGCGGAAAACTCGACAAGATGCGATGTTGATCTTTTTCAGATTCTTAATTATAGAGATTTCAGTGCCAATGCAAGTGGCATACAAAGCAAACATAAAAGAATTTCAAGTGGGACTATACATTTTTTTTATACGACATTTTTAACTCTCTGCGAAAGAGCATCGATTGCATTTAGGTGCTTAAAGTCGAAAGACGATCGGCTCGAAAGATTTAAACATCTCAGGATAAAAGCAACTGCGTTGCGCTTCCTTCTTCCTTCGTACAACGAGCTTTATTGTAAGATCAAAGTTGAAATAAGATATCCTTCAAACTGACCAATCTGTCGACCCAATCGACAACCTTAACAGCTTTTTTGCAGAGAATTAAAAAGTGCGTCGAATGGCGTATAAAAAGATATGCAGTTTCATCTTAAAAAGTTACTTTGGATTAAAATATTTTATTACGTTTCCCCCATGAAGTCAAACGAGTTTCGTCTTTTCACTTTCATCCGAAACATTTTCACATTTTAAACGGACACGTTTTTGAAGTACACATTTCAAACGGACATACTGTACGTACTCATACGCGATTTACACAGCAATATAAGGAAATCTTGAACCGTTTTGATATACTTGGAAATGATTTTCCTTCGCATTGCGATTACCTTCGAAGAAATTCGTTTGCGTTTATTCCGCTCGCGTTTCTATGGGAGGAACAACTGCATCGTGTTAATCGCACGAGTCTTGATAAATCGTTTGAATAATTGCGCCACACGATACAATATGATTCTAAATGGTAATTTTTATATCGACTTTGGAAAAGCAGGAAGGCATCTCGATTCGATGGGTATACTTTTTATAGTTTCTTTTTTTTCACGCGTGTTTTTGCCGATTTCTCCGAAACAACCCAACGAATCGAAATGATTTCTTTTGCCCCTTGTACGATATATTCTCCCGTTGAACCCGTTACAAAATTTCTTCATAAGCGCAAAGCCTATAACAAGCTCATTTGATATGTCGGGTGAAATATGCTTGAAACGTGTAAACAAGGATTATCTTTAGGGAATATAAACGTTCCAATCTGTGCAGGTCAATCCTTTAACTTACTCTCCCCCTCTTTATTGTCAGACACAAGACGACAAACTGATACGTGCACGTAGTGAATAATCATACTTTTCAATAAGAGTGAAAATTAATATATAAAAGTACTTGACGCTAATGCATTTACTAGTCATTTCAATAATTCTTTTCAACAATTTTTAGATATTTAGACACGGCGATCGGACACCGACCGAATCAGAACTATATCCTACATTAGCCCCTAATCCTATTTACGATTCACTCGGTTACGGTCAATTAACTGAGGTAAGTACACGTCATACCTTAACGACGTATAAAATGACTTTTCGAAATGGTAATAGCAACGGATTTTTCACGCACGATCACGTACAACGTGCTTGCGCAAACAACGGAGCCCTTTCTCTATCGTTAGGTAATTTTCATTTTTAACGTATCAAACGCTTTTCTCTGCGTAACGTCTGATTTTGGATCGCTCTGTCGTCGATACATCGAACGCAAGAATAAGGAACAATTAAGGAGAGCAATTGAGATACAACAAGACACCTCGCAGAATTCACATTTAGACAGAGCAGTTAGAAAAGAAGAAGAAAGAAAAGAGAAAAAGAAAAAAAGAAGAAAGAACAGAAATTGATTCAATCCTCGTCCGAGCAGTGCTTCGGTCTTAAAGTTACGAATCTTAGAGAGCTTGTCTCTTAAAGATGAAACCGATAGCCCCAGAGCGTTTCTCGGTGTTCTCTGTAATTTGTTTCGGCGACGACGCAATTATTTACAAATCACCGGAATAAGAGAAACAAAGATATATCTTATTTGGTCGCTGTAATGTTGTTTCAGTTGTTCTCATCGAGGTACAACAGCGTTGCCACCAAGTTGAGAATGTCCCGAACTGAGAAATCACGATATCGTATACCGTGTCATTAAGGGACTCGACATAGAAAAGGAACTACACCTTTTTATCGCCTGATCGAAACGAACACGAGTACTTTGAGAAAAATGCAAAATTAATATTCCACTGTCTTATTTCATCGTCTTGCATATCTAATCTAAGACAAAGCTTAGTTATCGAAGAGATTTGTCATCGCAATCTTATCGGATCAGATTCAAAGGATTACCAAGTATTACTAAGTGTAACGAAAACAGACGGTTTTTTATTGATCGTTTATTGTCTCGTAATCGCAAATTCGTAGCAGCTTACTAGTCGGAGATATTTACGCAACTCAGAATCTCTGTGTTCAAGAATAGAAAGTCCTTTGATCGTTATATTTTTGATCGACCGATATTACTTTGCGTCCCTTTAAATAAATTTCAAGTCAGAGATAAAATTAGCCTTAGTATAAAGCCCTACGATATAATATATTTTCATCTAGGTCGGGAAAATCAGAGAATTTCGTCTTGGCGCAATGTTGAGAAAACGGTATAGCACATTTCTGGGTGGTCGTCATAAATATGGTAGCGTTTACGCCTACAGCTCGGACACCGAGCGAACAAAAATGTCTCTGCAGTTAGTGTTGGCCGGTCTGTATCCTCCTACATTGAGCGAGGATGGCCGAATACAGTTATCTCCAATAGGAGCGCGCTACTTACCGATGATTCTAGACAATCTAATGTTCCCAATGCTTTGTCCAGCGTAAGTATATCAATCAATTTAAATCGTTTTCGTACATTTAAATTGTAATTGTTTGTACAACAAATTGCAACGCGGCGTTCAGATTTCAGATGCAACCGCTATTTTGTATCCAAGATGTTTTGTCGAATTTCTCATTTGATTATAATTATAGAAAGAAGAAAAATGTTTGTTTCAGGTTCCAAGACGAATATCGTAAAGCGAAAGATTTACCTGCGATTAAGAAGAAAATATCGCAGAACAGACAACTTTTCGAGTATCTTGCAATGCACACTGGTTTAAACATGACATCAGATCCAATTTCCTCAACTTATTTACTACACATGTTCCTCACGACACAGGTATGCCTTAACTTTAATCAAAAATGTTGATTTCATCGTTTACTTAACTCTCGGCTTGGCAATTTTGCAACTGTGCACAAATGTTTGTACGAACGCTTTGCCTAATTATCTTTATCGCCTGAAAAGAACGATTACAACATTTCTACAGCACGACGCAGAAATAATTATTCGCATACATAATTTCACCGATACGAAAATACACACGAAGAAAATACACATGAAAAGCGTGAAAAGCAACATAAGCTATGTTATTGTACTATATACGGATTACAAGATTATTATAGTACATGAATATACGAGTAATAATATATTTGTAATATGTTGATCTAATACTTGTAACGTAATTAATTAAGTAAGATCGGCGTTACCTTGATGTCCTGCTGTGAATTTGACACTTTGTTACGGAATACAATTTAATTTTCTAGTACGTTGGCATGATACAATGGTCTTGATTAGTTCGATGAATAAAAGTAACTAGCAAGATAAATAAAAGTTATTCAGATATTTTTTAGAACAAAAGCTTCGACAGTTCACAAAACATTTTGATTCCAAAGTAAATCGGAATGTAACGGAAAGTCATTTGGCGTATTAAATCTAGCTCGTCGATAATTGGATAATACGAAAACCATTAGGAAGTCGAGTAGGTTGAGAGTAGAAATTTTGAATTGCAGAAAAGTATGAACCTTACCTTGCCAGAATGGGCAACCGAAGATGTACAAAGGAAAATGGTGCCATTTGTACAATTGCAGTACGATATTCAATCTTACAACGCGTTACTGAAGCGACTAAACGGAGGTTTCCTTCTAAGGGAAGTCATTAAAAACTTTGATACGAAGAAAACTATAAGTGCTCCGAAGATTTATGTATATAGCGGACATGAGATAAACATCGCAGCTTTTGCCAGAGCACACGGTTTAACTAAACCCGAAATGCCCAGTTTTGGATCAGCAATTATGATTGAAACATTACGAAATAGCAATGGCAACAAATTTGTCAAGGTACGTTTTGTTAAACTGCATAAAATAAAGGTTCGCTCGAAATGTGTCGCCTCAGACGAAGTGCGCATTTTGACGGAAGAATAGATGGTCAAACTTTGCCACCGTGTTCCACTGTTCCTAACGATAAGCGAAGAACACGCGAATACAAACTCTTCCTTTCCGGCATATAGATGAGATCACCTTTGGTGATGGCGCGTGGATTTCCATTCATCCATATAGATGTCGGTTATGAAAATTGACGATAGCGTCTCGCGCAAACTTTTTGCCGCGTCTGTGAAGAGTACACTTCGAAATACGAGGTAAATATTTACAAAGTGGATCGATATAACATCGAGTTTTCAGTGACCTTGAAATATTTCGTCAAGGTCGACATACATTCTCCCTATACGCGTTACAGTCGTTCGGTTTTAGTTCGACTCACGCGGCGGAGAAGAATCAACGGGTTAGTTAGATAATAATTGTTCAGCAATCGCGCTGCGAAGCTACTGCGAAACAAGTTGCAAAACTATTAAGCGATAAGACAGACGCAATTCGCATTAAGCTTTATGTTAGATTGGATCGCGATATTGAAAACGGAGACTATTCGATCGTCAAGATCGTATTGTCGTCGAAACGGAAACCTTCGCCAATATCTTCGAAACTAAAGCCAAACGATTGTGACCCGTATAAGGAAGGAATCTTCAGAATGTTGACCCTGACCACGATATTTAAAGACCACTTTGCATCTCTAATGTTTTCTCTGTCTGTTTTGAATCTTCTTCGACGCGTTCAATTATCCAGTCTCGAAATTTTGTTGTTCGAACACGTCCGTCCCGCCTTCGGTTGATCGCAGCAGTCTGTAAGGAAAGAAATCTGCCGATGGAGATGCTGCAATTCTCTGGCGTTCCCGTTTTCGTTCTCGTCCATATGCAAACTGAATATCTGCCCGCTCGACAGCGGGGTAAATCATTCTGATAGCGCTTCTCTCTCCGCTATGAAACGCTTAGATACCTAGCATCTAGGAAGCGTAAAGTGTCTATACCTCGGAAAGAAAGCGTTTTCCAACTACCGTTTTTTTTATATAACATTTCGTTATCCTTAGAAACAGTGGGAAAGCGTACCAAAATTTGGCCACCCATTTCTTCGTCATCCTCTATACAACTGTCCGAGTTGCAACGTTTCTTCTCAAATGAAGTTTTATCGCGCACGATTCCTGTAAAATCTAGTCTTATAAATTTTGTCGATAGATGTTACACTGGACTGGCGTTACGGAAGAATTGATCACTTATACGATTCCCAAATGCGGTGAAATATGTCCATATGAGCGGTACGTAAGACTTATGCAACATGTTATCCCTTCGCAAAAGGAATCGGATTGCTTATGGAACAATGTATCGGTGGAAAAGTTACGTCAGTATTACGCGGGACAACTCAATCTATTTATGATATAAAAATATATGATTCGAATTTGGAAATTCCAACCGCTGCTTCGAACCAAATTACTTTTTATAATATCCCGTTTAACGTCCCCGCTGCGCTGTTACAATATTTACTACTTACCGTTTTACTTACTTACAATCTACTTTGATTCGACAGATTTTACCAGTTATTCATCGCGTATTTAGAAAATTCTATGGTAAAAGATATACTTGTATCATCTAATGTATATAAATATGTATGCATCTAGTGTATAAAAGATTACATATATATAAATAATCTTTTTAGGTCACAAGTAATTGCATTTGTAGTTTATTCATGTCCTCTCTCTTTCTCCCTCTCCCTTTTCTTATTATTTTGTGTTTATTTATTTAGCAACAAATAAACCTTCTTTCAAGTTTCTTTCAATGTTATTGCCGGGAACGTTATTGTATATCGTATTGCGCCACACAAGTACACGCAAGACGCACCTGATCGAGGTGCAAATTGTCTCCGATCTATCAACAATGGTTGTTACCTCAGCAAACGTCTTACTTTGCTTTCGCAGTGGTACAACCTGCTCCCTTCCACTCGATAACACTTGCAATTTAATGATAAAAAAAAAAAAAAATAAAAAAAAAATAAAGAAACCTACGTCGATACTTTTGCACCACAGTATCGAAGCAATGTTAAAACTAATCTGTTTATTCGTTAGACCGATCGTCTTAAACCAACGATCACTGACCACCGAGGCTCGGAAGAAACAAATATTGGAAAATTTGCGTCTTCTTTCTGTTCGGCGACCAAAACTTGGAGACCAAAGAAGACCAAACATACATTTTTATTATTTGAAAAGAACAAATTGAATGCACGATCGAGGTAAAAACTTGTCGTTTGAGATTTATAACCGCTACCATGTGTGTGATATATCGTTTGGTCTATAAGTTCGCATTCACTTAGCGTTAATTTGATGCACGATACTGTATACGATAAATTGTTATAAATAAGTATTAATGATAATAGATTATTACCAACGATAAGGATGGGAAAGTACTTGAAAGAAACAGATGCGACAAGATATTGGTCAATCGTTTCGGTTGTCATAAGAAGGAGCGGCGATATTTCATTGTTCAATGTTAAACGAATAATAATCGAGAAAGCAGCGAATCGCACCACGTCGTATGCGGGTAAAGTCTAAAGACGTCTGAATTAACAAACCGTTAAATAATACACGAGTTCACACCGTATTGCTAATATCGTTCCGCAGAATATCGAACTCGATGAATTCTACAAACTATAAACTCTGCGACAATTATTGAAATATATTTACGTTTAAACGTAGGTTTTTAGAATCGGCAAATACATCTTATAGGATCGGTCATGTTATCGATGAAAAATTATTTCCAGTATTAATTTAAACTGTGGACTAGTTTAGATGTCGATCTAAACTAATTGTAGGAACGTTACGAATAGAGCAAAGGCGAGTATCTCTTGATCTATTTACCAAACTGTTTGATCAGATTTCGTAATTAATATTGCGATGTACGATGTGCTCGTTTATCTGTGTAATTATCGAATTTTTCAAACAATTCCATTCAAGCGCAATCAGAAATGCCTTGGCTCAAAATACGGAAGTAATTTTGCTCTCGTAATCGGTTAAGTACGTCGTGTTAATTTATCAGATTGCGACGATTTATCTCCCTCTTACATTTATTTGAACAATTGGTTACCCAGAGTAACAGACTATAAATTTGATTGCGTTCGTGGCAAATTGATAGTATCTTTCTCAGCTCAGCGTTCTGTCCCATCCTATACTTTTTTTTCTTTTCTTTCATAGAAAAGCAAACTAATATTCTCCCCTAATCGTACACAACATTTTAAGAGTTATCTCTGCATCGTATAAAAAATGATTCTTATAAAAGTGTGCGTACTATTATTTTGGTTCTGTTTGATCCTACGGTCAACAGAGTCGAGAAACGAAGACTATGAACTGGAGTTGGTACAAATTGTAAGTAGCTAAACATTTTTTAACTAAAATTCAGTTGCGAGATGTTTTATATAAAACAAGCGTAACGTATGCGCGTGTATATATTTGTTTCGACATTTTTAAATCTTACCCGTGTATTAAATCAAATTCCGAAACTTTCAATCTCTAATGTAACTCGTCGGTATATACGTAGTTTACACTTTGAAATGATATTCCATTATAGCGCGGTATCTTTCAACGAAATTTGTTTCAGTCTGTTGCTTTCGCGTCTCTATTGCAACACCCGAATATTGGCAGACTTTGGTATTTGGAATAAAGTATTCTTTTATTTTTCGATTTATTAATAATCCTTGAACCATTATTCCAACGCATCGAATCTGTTTCTCAAAATTAAATTCAATACGAAACAAATTCAACGGCTCTAATAAGAATGGACGTAATAAATATATACGCGCCACGTTCGCGCGTAATTAATTTTTATCATAAATAAATAGAAAAAAAAAAAAAAACGAAAAAGTTACTTTATACGAGGCCTCCCACTTTATTTTCTCACCACTTTATATACACGAGTGCCTCTGATCGACAACTTCCTGCCAAGTGTCGTGAAAGTAGCTCGATTCGTCGTCGATCGTCAAAGTTCGTCATTGACAGCTAAGACAGTAATTACCGTTTTAGGATGTAAAACAGGAATTACGTGCACACAATACATTACGAATTGTAATTTTCATTAAAAAAAAAAATATTTGGATATACAAATAAATGGATATATATATATACAGATGTTTTACACCAGCGCATTTAGTATTCGTTTAAATAATCTTTCTTACAAAATTCGCAGGTGTTTAGACATGGCGATCGTACACCAACCAAATCAGAATTATATAAAAAATTTGTCCGTAATCCTATTTACGACTCGCTTGGCTACGGTCAGTTAACCGAGGTAAGTACATATTATGTTGTAACAACTCGCAACGCGACCTTTTCGACGAGGTATAGCAATCCCAATCGATTCAACATTTTTATGTTTTTCCTCTATCTACGTAAGACGTGGCCTCTGGAAACTGCTTCAGATATCCTAATTTCGTCGATCAACTTTCAACTTTAGTCGTACGTGATCTACAGCAAAGTACTGGAAAAGTAATCTCTGTTTTCTCTTAAGATTTTCGCGATTTATTGCCATGTCGTATATACGATGTACATTATGCACTTTCTCAACCCCTATCGCCCTATCGTAAAGGCATAATTATACAGTTAATGCGTTTTATACGTACATTAAACTTGAAATTCTTAAAAACCTTCGTCAAACTCGAAACTCTTGCAAATATACTTTCTAGCGCGGAAGCATCAACGCGTTCTATCTGGCATTATTATTATTCTATTATTATTCTACCATTCATCGAATGTTACCGCAGGGCAAGTAGTAAAGATTAGATTGAAGATACAAAAGAAAGCTTATCCAATATAAGATAGGAATAAAATTAGCCGTAGCAGAGCAAAGGTCTACGATATAATATATGTTTGTTCTCGTTTAGACTGGGAAACTAAGAGAATTTCATCTTGGCACGATATTGAGGAAACGGTATAGCGCGTTTCTGGGTACTAATTACGAGTATGGTAACGTTTACGCCTACAGTTCGGATATTGATCGAACAAAAATGTCCCTGCAATTAGTTCTGGCCGGTCTGTATCCACCAAAATTGAACGAAGCAGGCCATTTGCAGTTATATCCGATACCAACGCATTACGTACCAATGATTGTAGACAATCTAATGTTCCCAATGCTTTGTCCAGCGTAAGTATATCGATCAATTTAATATACATCGCTGTTCATCGTTCATTCGCCACAGTGGCGAAGAATCCTGCACTTGGCTGTTACAATATTTATAAAAACTGTTAACAACACCATTAACGTTTACAACGTGAAATCGACGAAATCGTATCGATCGTTCAACCAAAAATGAAGCGCCACAAATATACGTTCGCAAAGATACGTTCGTACATGTACGTGTTACACGCTGTATATGCATATGAACCGCTGGCCAACGATATCGGCTCGCTTATTTCTTACGTTTATTTATTTATTTCGCTACTTGTCGAATTAATCATTTAATTATTAATTAATCGTTCATCGAAAAACCACATTTACATTATGCATTATCGTACGTAATAAAATACGTACGGTGCGAACGAAATAACAGATTTATAATAAAATATTTCATAAAAGCAGCGTACATGTACGTGTATATATGTATATATATATATATATATATATATATATATATATATATATATATATATGTTTACACACACACACACACACACACACACACACACACACACACACACACACACACACACACACACACACACACACACACACACACACACACACACACACACACACACACACACACACACACATATATATATACACACACATCTATAATCGTGTACACATTTATACGTATGGTCGATTTACTAGAAGAAACTGGCATTATCTGCAAAAAGCAACCTTTTCAGGAAATCGATCTGCGTTGGAAATCGTCAAGTACACGATTATTAGTAACTCAGCCGTTTAGCAATAATTCTAACGCCTTTCTAAAGGTTTTCCATCATCACACATCGCATCAACCAGATCCGACTGTTTGTGAGGCGCGTTGTCGCTTTTCCAACGAGCCGATCACGCATAGCCCGCTGTAATCAAAACGGAAGTCGTAGCGAATAAACGAAATTCTGGAATTCAACGGTTACGGTATTGCATCGACGAAAAGGGACAATTTTTCTCCTTCATTTATAGGCGGATCGATCGCACGATCTTCGAGGTCGTTGGAACTTTCTAAGCCATTTCCAAATCCGTTATTTTATCAAAAGCAAGAAACGCGTAACGCGTATGCCAAACAAATAATAAATTGTCCGACGGTTTAGTTTCCCGTATAATAGCCTTCAGTCTTTATGAAGCTGTTGCTACGTACTCTACCGTACTCTACTTCACCACCAATTTGTTTCATTCTAATCGCAGCAGGTGAAACTGTTTCTTTCTTTAGATACCTGAAGGAATATATCAAGACTAAACTTTCAACTCCAATTCGCGCAACAATTGCGAGAAACGAGAAACTTTTCAGCTATCTTGCAGATCAAACCGGATCAGACATGGTCCTGGATCCAATCTTTTCAACTTACAAGCTCCACCACTTCTTGACAACACAGGTATGCCTTGAAATGTCCTTTATTTCACTTTTAGTTTCGGCCTTTCGCGCTTCCGCGTCGTCGCCCTAAATATCTCTGTCATCGCTTTCCCTGATAACTCGATCGCCTCGCTATCCACACTGTTACGCTTGGCAATCGACCGATACCAACGCTGTTTGAGTCCTCCGCGAAAGAATCTTGTCCGGAAGGAAAAGAGATCCGTGCAATTTCACCAGCGTTGCACGCTTCTGGCTTCGCGAAGCACCGTCAAGCGTAACGGTGTGATTGTATTAAATCTATCGTTAACGCTAAAACCTTCATATTTACAATGTCGGCATTAACAACGTACCAACGTTTGAGGGCTGCTATCAATAAATCGCAATATGTCAAAACCGAAGAGTAAAAGAACTTTCGGTTCGATACGTGGTAAAAAAGATCGATCGCCAACCCGAAATCCAACGGACGAAGAAAGGAAAGCTACAACGTTCGATTTCGTGGACTGTAAACGATCTTGCGCATTGCAAGAACGATCATAAATTGAATTGTTCGGAAAACTTCTGTCCATATTAGACGGCAAGCACCGGGGCGAACGGTTGTTAAACGCGGTCGCTCTTGAACCATTACCGACGTGCCAATTACCGTGACGCGGTAATTACCGTGATGCGGTAACACGCACAATTGTATCGATCGATCAACGATCGCGCGCACCTCCCAAGAACTCGCCGAGCGAGTGTATCGCGTCGCATCGGAGCCATACAACGCCCCTGTATAAAAGATCCAACCGAATTCCATTCGATTTTATTTTCTTTCGTTGCCACGGCAGCCCTTGCCTCGAGATTCCGATTCAATTATCAAGGCCCATCTACTAAACGTTAAAAGCAATTTGGAAAATTTTTCTACGTTTCGCGTAGAAAAATAGATTTAAAAATAAGATGTCCAATTTTACTGCATAATATGTTTTGCGTTTTTACAAAAAGGACGACCAATTTCACATAATATATCTCGTATAAAATTCACCGAAGGTAAACAAACGAGCAAATAAATTCATTTCATCTCGTACAAAATCACAATAAATACGTAGAATAATATTGCACAATAAAGTTCGTTTAGCATTTGTAATTATAATTTTATGTATAATGTTGTACAACGATGAAAAGCAGGGTTTCGATATTACAGAAAAGTATGAACATTACCCTGCCAGAATGGGCAACGGAAGACGTGGTACGCAAAATGAGCCCACTTGTGAAACTAGAGTACGATATTCAATCTTACAACACATTAATGAAACGACTCAACGGAGGTTTTCTTGTAAAGGAATTTATAAAAAACATGGACGCCAAGAAAACTGGCAGATCTCCGAAAATGTATGTATACAGTGGGCATGAAATAAATGTTGCAGCTTTCGCCAAAGCACACGATTTAACTAAACCTGAGATGCCTCTCTTTGGATCTGCAATCATAGTGGAAAAATTGCGAAATTGTGCCGGGAAACGATTCGTTAGGGTACGTTTTATCAACAATTCTACAAAACCAAGATTTCCTCCAAGACTGATCAAATTAATTATTTGAATTATTCAAAATTTTCTGTAGCCTATATACATATATATGCACACACACACACACACACACACACACACACACACACACACACACACACACACACACACACACACACACACACACACACACACACACACACACACACACACACACACACACANATCTAGCGTTGTAATTGTTTGTCGATAGATGTTACACTGGAGTGGCGTTGCCGAGAAATTAGTCACTTACAAGATTCCTAAATGCGGTGAAATATGTCCGTACGAGAAGTACGTCAGACATATGCAACGTGTGATCCCTTCGGACGAAGAATCAGATTGCTTATGGAATAATGTATCGGTGGATAAGTTACGTCGGTATTACGCAGGACTATCGAATTTAATTGCGAAATAGAGACATATGTTTCAAATGCGTCTTATCCAAGACCTGTGTGTGAATATGGAACGACAGCTTTATATTAAAAAAAAAAAAAAAGAAAAAGAGAGGGAGGGAAAAAATTCAAAACATTATCGATGACCAATACGAATGAGATATAGCGCTAAATGTTTGTACCGACCCACGATTACAGCAGTTGCCAATAACGCAATACTTTAGCCGATATCTACAAATAATGGAACAAATCAAACTATGGAACAAATACGACAATGTATTTTTCTGATGTGTTTTTCGTGATTTATACAATGCCTTTCCTGGCTATGCCCTTTCGTGTAAATTTTACTATTATCGACGTAAAATCGGTATGACGTAAAGTGGGATTGCAACACTAACAACAATAATCGGAACTGAAATAGCAAATCGACGAAGCTGTTCTGTTTCGGAAATGAAATTACAGAAACGTGTCAATAACGATGCATCGTTGTAATAATTATTACATCATTTTTCGAAAATAGTTTTTCAACCAAAGTTTTTCAACTATTATTAATCTACATCATTTAAACTATTAATTATCAACATTTGTACCATTCTTTTCTAACATCTCAGCTATTCATTTAGAGCATTTAAGCCATCGATTTATAACAATTAAACCATTAATATGTAACATTTAAACCATTAATTTAAAAGATTTGAAACATTAATTTATGATATAAGTAAACCATATCTGTTTGATCAACCGCTGGCATCTTGTCAATATTTTACCGACAGGTAGAGGAAGTGAACCTTTACGAATTAAATTATGAAATTAAAACATTAAAAACATTTTTGCTATTAGTCTGAAACATTTAAATTATTAATTTGCAATATTTGATCTATTAATTTAAAGCATTTGAAACATTAATTTATGTTATCCTCAAACGCTTTCTATTCTATCGACCGGCGGCATCTTGCCAAGATTAGACCAATAGGTAGAAGAAGTGAACCTTTTAATTATCGATTTAAAACACTAAATATATTTGCGCTAATAATTCACAACATTTAAACTATTAATCTGTAACATATGAACTGTTGTTTTCTAACACCTCAACTATTAATTTACAAGATTTTCATTGTAATTTACAACATTTAAATTAAATATAATTATAATTAAATATATTTAATATATATAATTAAATATATTTAACAAATATAATTAAAACATTTAAGCCATTAATTTAGGATATCAGCAAACCGTTTCTGTTCGACCGACCGCCAGCATCTTGTCAATATTTTACCGATAGGTAGTGAAACTTTACGAATAAAATCATGAAATTACAACATTAAAAACATTTTTGCTACTAGACTGCAACATTTAATTTAACTATTAAATTGCAACATTTGATCTATCTATTAATTGTATGTATTTAAACTATAAATTTAACGCGCTTGAAACATTAATTTATGATATCAGCAAACCGTTTCTGTTTGACCGACCGCCGGTATCATGTCAGTAATTTACCGACAGGTACAGGAAGTGCACATTTACTAATTAAATTATGTAATTAAAACATTAAAAACATTTTTGCTATTAGTCCACAATATATAAACTATTAATTTGTAACATTCGAACCATTCATTTAAAGCATTTAACCTATTAATTAAAAACATTTAAGCCATTAATTTAGGATATCAGCAAACCGTTTCTGTTGGACCGAACGCCGGTTACGTGTCAATATTTTACCAATAGGTAGACGAGGTGAACATTTACGAGTATAATTATTGATTTTAAACATTAAGCACGTTTATGATATTGGTTTGCATCGTTTAAATTATCAATTTATTACATTTAAACTATTCATTTTATACATATGAACCATTATTTTTTAACATCTCAGCTATTAATTTTACAGCATTTAAGCTATCGATTTATTACATTGAAGCTATTAATTTATAAGAATTACATTATTTTTTTACAGTATGTGAAACATTAATTCACGGTATCAGGAAACAGTTTCTGTTCGATCGACCGACGGCATCTTGTTAATATTATTCCAAGAAGTAGAAGAAGCGAACCTTTTAATTATCGATTTAAAACATTCAATATATTTGCGCTAGTAATTCACAACATTTAATCTATTAATCTGTAACATTTGAACTATTATTTTCTAACATCTCCGCTATTAATTTACAAGATTTTCATTTTAACTTACAACATTTAAACCATAAATTTGTATCATTTAAACTATCAATTGAAAACATTTAAAACATTAATTTATATATTAGTAAATCCTTTCTGTTTTGTCGACCGGCGGTACGTTTCAATATTATACCAACAGTTAGAGGAAATGAAACTTTACGAATAAAATCATGAAATTAAAACATTAAAAGCATTTTTGCTATTAGTCTACAACATTGAAGCTATTTCTTTGCAACAATTAAACCATTAATTTAAAGCATTTGAATCATTAATTAATGTTATCCTCAAACGCTTTCTGTTTTATCGACCGGCGGCATTTTGCCAAGAGTAGACCAACAGGTAGAAGTGAAACTTTACGGATTAAATTATCGCTTTGAAACGTTTAAAACATTCGCGCTAATAGTTTACACTATTTAAACGGTAAATCTGTAGAATTTAAATTTTTAATTTAAAACATTTGAAACATTAATTTATGTATCAGCAAACCTTTTCTGTTTGATCGACCGCTGACATGTTGGCAATATTTTACCGACAGGTAGAGGAAGTGAACCTTTACGAATTAAATTATGAAATTAAAACATTAAAAACATTTTTGCTATTAGTCTGAAACATTTGAATTATTAATTTGCAATATTTGATCTATTAATTTAAAGCATTTGAAACATTAATTTATGTTATCCTCAAACGCTTTCTATTCTATCGACCGGCGGCATTTTGCCAAGATTAGACCAATAGGTAGAAGAAGTGAACCTTTTAATTATCGATTTAAAATACTAAATATATTTGCGCTAATAATTCGCAATATTTAAACTATCAATCTGTAACATATGAACTGTTGTTTTCTAACACCTCAACTATTAATTTACAAGATTTTCATTGTAATTTACAACGTTTAAATTAAATATAATTATAATTAAATATATTTAATAAATATAATTAAAACATTTCAGCCATTAATTTAGGATATCAGCAAACCGTTTCTGTTCGAACGACCGCCAGCATCTTGTCAATATTTTACCGATAGGTAGTGAAACTTCACGAATTAAATTATGAAATTAAAACATTAAAAACATTTTTGCTACTAGACTGCAACATTTAATTTAACTATTAAATTGCAACATTTGATCTATCTATTAATTGTATGTATTTAAACTATAAATTTAACGCGCTTGAAACATTAATTTATGATATCAGCAAACCGTTTCTGTTTGACCGACCACCGGTATCATGTCAGTAATTTACCGACAGGTACAGGAAGTACACATTTACGAATTAAATTATGTAATTAAAACATTAAAAACATTTTTGCTATTAGTCTAGAACATTTAATCCATTTAGTTGTAACATTTAATCTATGAATTTAAAACGTTTGAAACTTTAATTTGATATTCGCAAACCCTTTCTGTTTTATCGATCGTCAGCACCTTGCCAAGCTTGACCAACAGATAAAAGAAGTGAACTTTTACGAATCAAATTATCGATTTATATCATTAAATACATTTGCGCTGTTAGTTTACAGCATTTAACCTAGAAATTAGCAATATTTAGGCTATTAGCTTGTAACATTTGAACCATTAATTCAACTCCCTGAAAGTGTTAATTTAATGCATTTAAAACATTAATTTATCACATTTAAGCGATTATTTTGCAATATTTGACAGGTTTATAAGGAAGACACGGCGAATTTTCGATAATTGCTCCGTTTCTCGGCCATATTTCTACACTTTTGGAATCGTGGGACAAAGCGCGGATCCCTGATCGTAATTTTTGTCTAATTATTCAATTATTAGCAATTATCAACGGTGTCCCGTGGTTATCCAGGGCCAAGATATCGAATGTTTGCAAGATATGGAACAATTACCCGATCTATCGGTATTATTATCATTGTGATCGTCCCTCAGTGTTGCTCTCCCGCTCAATTCTAGTCCTAACTCAACACCGATCGCACCTGCGCGCGCGAAAAATGGATTAGGTTAGGCACCTAGACACGATTTTAGGGTCGGGTCAGGTTGGAGTTTCAGAACATTTTTCGGAATTTCAGGTCGGGATTTCAGAACATTTTTCGGAATTTCAGGTCGGGATTCAGAATATTTTTCGGAATTTCAGGTCGGGATTCAGAATTTTTTTCGGAATTTAGGTTTGTTTTTTACTTGTTTTTTTAGGACATGTGGTGGTTAGGTTCGTTTTTTATGCGTTTTTTGGGCAGGTTTGGGTTAGGTTCGTTTTTTATGCGTTTTTTCGGGCATGTTTGTGTTAGGTTCGTTTTTTATTCGTCTTTTAGGACATGTTTTTGTTAAGTGCTTTTTTATGCTTTTTTTTGTGTCAGGTGTGTTTTAGGTTTGTTTTCTATGCGTTTTTTGTGTCAGGTGTGGGTTAAGTTCGTTCTTTATGCGTTTTTTGGGACAAGTTTGGGATAGGTTCGTTTTTTTTTTTTTTTTTTTTGGTGGAATTTCAGGTCGGTTTTGGGTTAGGTTTGGGATAGGGTTGGGGAGCACGAGGCGGGTATGGGTTCTCAGGGCGTAGTACCACGTTCTGAGAAACCCCGATGTATCGGATGTTCTCCTATAGCTGGGCGACGGACGGTCGGTGCCTGGTGCACCCGTCGACTGGTCGATCCGGTGCGGTGAATTTCGGAGAAGTTGGTGGGCCCATACCGGCCAAGACCACTCACCTCACCT
>JACXIK010000022.1:0-112311 GCA_014737385.1 Bombus superbus
TGGTATAAATGTTGTAAATTAATAGTTTAAATGTTATAAATTAATTGTTTAAATGTTATAAATTAATGGTATAAATGTTATAAATTAATGGTGTAAATGTTATAAATTAATAGTTTAAATGTTATAAATTAATGGTATAAATGTTGTAAATTAATAGTTTAAATGTTATAAATTAATTGTTTAAATGTTATAAATTAATTGTTTAAATGTTATAAATTAATGTTACAAATGTTGTAAATTAGTAGTGTAAATGTTACAAGGTAATAGTTTAAACGTTATAAATTGATAATTTAAATCTTACCAGTTCTTCTTCTATCTTCACGGTACAGGAGTCCAAAGACAAATGAGTTCGCGCGCGAGACACGGCTTCCTTATATACCTGATGGCGTACATTTGACAAGGTCTAGGAAGGTGAGTCAAACAGTAACGGTTTGCTAATGTCATAAAAGGTGTTTTTTCCATTATAACGCGATCAAATTTAATAATTTTTTAACTTTTATTGTAAATCGACGCCTCCGACAATTTATTGCAATAACCATTTTTATTATTATAATAGTTTTTACAAGCTGAAACTATATGTTACACTTCTGTGATACCAGTTTTTGGTTTAGAACTGCGTCAATTTATATTGGGTGCCAGATTATGACGAAAATAACTGTACTATTATAATCAAACTGTATGACTGTTATAAATTAAGAGTATAACTATTTTAAATTAATGGGAGAATGTTTTTATAAATTACTGGTATTATTGTCAAAAATTAGTGCAGTAATTGCTTTAGATCAATAATAAATTGTTGTAAATGAATAAGGTAACTATTATAAATTATAGGCTTATTTGTTATAAATTGATAGCTTAAATGTTATAAATTAATGGTTCAAATGTCATAAATTAATGTCTTAAATGTTATAAAATTATAGTTTAAATGTTGTGAATTATATGTTTAAATGTTATAAATTGATGGCTTAAGTGTAATAAATTAGTGGTTTAAATGTGTCCCTCATCAACGGACGGAGAGCAGTCTCCTGATTCGAAACTCGATATGCGATTTGCTAATTCAACGCAACAAAAGAGAGCCATTTAAAAAAAAAGTTAATTACTGGGGATGAAAGTTGGATTCTCTGCGACAACACTGGACTTCGCACGAAGAAAGTGTTGCTTTCGATTTGGTGGGACTGGAGGGGTATTCCATACTACGAATTACTTCCGGAAGGGCAAACGATCAACAGTGAAAAATACTGCACCCAACTCGAAAAACTTAAGAAAGCCATTATCACAAAACGGACATTCCTCGGACATTCTATACTCCTGTTACTTTACTACGTAGTTCCAGCCGGCCCCGATAGATGACAGCATCGATCGTAGGCAAGGAGGCGGCTACTGTGCGACAAGGACAGAGATACGTCTCTTTCTAATACAGAGAATTTTCGCAATTTGCTCCTTATCCGGGACAAATTCCTGCACTTTTTGAATCGCTGAACAAAGAGCGGACCCCTGGCAACATTCTGAAACCGTTTCCGAGCGGAATTTGTGCCTAATTATTATGTTAAATAGGAATTAACCATGGCGCCTCTTCGCTAGCCAGGGTCAACGACACGATTTCTCGCACAATTTTCGTCACACGTGATTAATTACGAGGCTCCTAAAATTCCCTAGAGCTTGAAGAAATATCGCAAAAGATCGATATTCGTGAAAAATCGCAGACCCGTACCGCGGTGGCCGCGACACTTGCTACCATTATCGTTCATAAGCAATTAAACGGTAATTCCGGTGGAAAACGGTGTGTAAATCTTGCCAGAGGTACGGGTGTGTGTGTGTGTGTGTGTGTGTGTGTGTGTGTGTGTGTGTGTGTGTGTGTGTGTGTGTGTGTACTGTGTGTGCCGAATGATTGGTATATATTCCAGAACATGTGACAAAATGTAAAGTACCAAGTTTCTGCTCCGACTATCGTGGAACTTTTCACTAAGATACGAGTGATGTGCTGAATTCTACAGTTAACTTTCCAATGAACGCATCATATCAAACGGTGAGAAAGAAGAAGTAGTCCGCGAGTATCATCATCGGACGAATTTGTCAGAAAAAATTTTTGTAGGAATACATAGAGGTGAATAAAAAACAATCGGTCGATAAAAAATCACTCGTACGAGTTTATATTTTTAGAGACAATGTGGCTCTACCTTACAAGTACAAATTTGTTAAGTATGTAAATACGATGCACGGTGATAAGTATATTGTTATCGAGACATTTGAGTGCGTACGGCTAGGCTTAGGCTTCTTTAAGGAAATGCGCAATGTATCTCAAACTTTTTTCGCTTTCAATTATTATTACACTATTGTTTGAACTGACATTGTCGTGTTCGTTTCACGTTGAAAATTATATCGTCCGTTGCTCGTGTTGCCGCGCGTTAAACCAGTTCAAAATGAAATCGCGATTTGGCCATGGCCCTGTGACATCGGTTCCATGGCTGTAACGTATGTTTGGTCGTTGTTCATCGTTGTGAATCGTTCCCGTACGTTTCCCACGAGCATGTCCCACTCGCCAGATCAGAGAACCTTGTTCCTCAAACGACCTAGGCCCTCTATTTCTGTTTCCAGGACGTCCCCGCGCTAAAAATAAATTCGTTAAAAAAACAAAAAAGTGGATAAATATCATACGAGCGTGGCATGAAACGTGGCTCGTCGACGAGCATTATTACGAGTATATCTAGCTTTGTTACTTTCCTAGGTCTTAGGGGAAGTATCTATTAAAATATACCTGTACCTAAACGCTTAATATTGTAAAAATCATCAATATGTCATATAATGATGTTATCGATTGTACTACCTGTAGATATTCGGGTGGTTTGCGGGCAAATCCCACGCCGGCCGGCGTGCCTGTTAGAATCACGTCTCCTGGTAATAACGTCATAAACCTGAAAGACGCAATTACGAAATAAAACCCTCGAAAGAAAGGCAAAAGATTCGATGGAAGAATAAAGTTAATAAACTTTGAATGGCAGAATTAGCGTGTCGCATAAAATAATACAGACATGTGTTATATTGGACGTTGTTGGCTAGTAGTAATACGTACTGCGAAATATATGCGACGATTTCGTGAGGTTTAAAAATCAACTCGCGGGTGTTTCCATCTTGCTTGATTTCGCCATTTACCCACGTCTTGACCGAAAGATTGTTAATGTCACAAATAGCTTCCTTGGTAACGATAGCTGGTCCCATGGGGCAGAATGTATCCATAGCTTTACCAAGTAAAAACTGGCCGCCGTTTCTCTTTGATTTTTGCCAATCTCGCGCTGTGATATCCTGCGCTATCGTGTAACCAAAAATACATTCTTCTCCCTCGTCTTTGTTCAATGCCTTGCACTTTTTGCCGATTACTATCACGAGCTCGGCCTCCCAGTCAACTTTCTATCAAAATAATCACCAGTGAAATAAACAGATATGGGACAACATTGTGTTTAGTATCATAGATAACAGCATCGGAGGATTGTTGGTTAAACCGTCACGATTAGATAAGAACCGACATCGTTTCTGCACGGACTTGATAGTTTTCTAATTGTACGCTGATTATACAATCACCAACCGTGCTCCTATCGATTTATTTCGTTCTCGTCGCGACATTCAAAAATCAATCTCATCCATTACTACCTCATATTTCAATATATATATATTACATGTAATGATTGATTTTATAATGTAGAACAATATTTAAATTATATATTTCCTCGTGAATATAATAACTATTCTTGTGCATCGAGTAATTCGATTGATTAAGTAGGTAAAATAAAGTAAGTAAAACTCTGTTTGATTATTAATCGACAAGCCGATATTTTCTTTTTTCACGTGAATTGTTCTATAATTAGTTGGAAAGTTTAAGTTTATTACCTGATCATCTGCACCGTTATAAATATAGAAACGATCACGGCTACGCAAGGACAATGTAGATTCGGTAATGCGTTTCCCTCATCGTTCCTCAACCTACCTCCGAGATCGACGGAAGCATGATGTTATCGCGCGGTCCAATGATATTGCTAGGGAATTTGCTGAAAATCACAGGCGATTCCGGGGTCGATACTCCTTGTTCTTCGCAATGGCCACTGTAATTTAGACCAACGCACGCCAACTTGTCCATCTTTGTAACTGGTGCCAAGAAAGTCACATCCGTTTCTGGTATCACGCTGCGTCCTTCTGCCACTATTCTGCAATAGTTCAACTAACGTTCAGGATGGAGATACATCTGGGAATCATTCTCTGATGGCAGTATCGGGCCATGTTTTAATTAGATTACCTTCTTATGCAATTATGATCAGTCTTATTGTTTATTTACTTCCAATTTTTCTCCTTTTCCTTCGAACAAATTTAAAGAAGAAACGTCCTCGATTGTTAATGTTTATTATAATTTTCGTAAATGAAATTTCGTGTAACTAAACTTGCTAGTGCTAAAGTAAATCGGATTTACTTTAATTTCGAAATCGGTAAACATTTATTATAATTTCTAACGTGAAAATTTTAATTGATTGTACCTCCAGAACTGAAGTAAAAGTTCGATTGCATAGATTATAGATCATCGAGTTTCGTTAAATATCCGTTACTCGAACAATATTTTGCTCAACTCTACCTGCGTATAACTAATATATACGTTATCAACTAGTAAGATACATTATCTTTTTATACCTGCAAGCGATTAAGGAAAGAGATCGAGAACAATTTCTCTGGTTAGCTTAAGCAATTTCGCCATCTACCTGTACAATACGGATATAGAAATTATTTAATCATGTACACATATACAGTCTCGGTTGTAAAGACTGGGTCTTGACAATGACTGAAATATATCGATACAGCTACGTAATTAATCATTGCACAATTGCTATTTCGATTATGTATTTTCTGCGACACTAGGAAGTTATAGAAATAGAAAAAAAAAAGGAGCACTATAAAAAAGGTAAGGAAAGATAAGATAAGAAATAATATACTTGTGCCCGTACTTTGAATGAAAGAAAAAGAAAAAAGAAAAAAAGAAAAGAAAAGGATAAGATAAAATAAAACAAAACAAGCTCGGAAATAATATAAGATAATTTTGGTAATTTTTGCCTGTTTGTTTGTTTGTCTGTTGGTATTAGCATCACACAGTGGCTACTGAATAGAGTACTTTTCATGGGGGTTTCTTTGTTGCACAACATGGTGCCCGGGAAAGAAAACAGGGTATGCTTCATTTGGATCTGTTTTGCAAAAGCTGAGACAGAAGTTGACATCTTGGTTGCATGCGCTCCCATGTTTGATAGAGATCAAGCAACGATGGTTAACCCGATTTGGCTAACACAAACCTAACCCGCATCAAGATAAAAACTAGCAAAAGTATTTTTATGAACACCTCGGAAAGTAAAGTCGAAGAATGAATCGAAGAAAGTAAAATTATATGTTCGTATGTATAGGAAATAAAATTAAACTTCGCTTTAGGGAGCACAGAATTATGACCTTTTTTGCGTCACTTGATAGTTTTCGACCATCTTCGACATGAGCGGGATCGATTCTTTGCGCTTCTCGCGTCGATCTATGGGTGAACCGCCGCCACCGCCGCCGCGCGATCCAGTCATATCTCGCGGACGTACCTCAAATTTATTAATTTTTTACTGGCTCATTTTTGGATCAATACGATTGAAACGTCTTTGTTGTTCTATTAGTTCATCTATGTTTCTGTATGCTGTATCTTTTTAGCTTCTAATATTAAGAATTAAGATAGAGAGAGGTATCTAAGAAAAGAAAAGAAAAGAAAATGATCTCTGATTGGTGTAAACCAAAAATTTAAGAGTGCGCTACTAACACAAGAGATGAACTGACCGTAATCACGGGTGAAACTGAGATCCTATTTCTCGCGAGAAGTCAAATCCTCGGTTCCTATACGGAATACGGAATATGGATACGCATGCAACGATGGTACGCAATGGTTATATGAGACAAATGGATACGCAGCTTTAGCGTAACAACTATCGCCACATGCAAGTTGAATCTCCACATGCCGTTCTCCAATATATCAGGTGTTGCAAGATCGATCAGTCGGTAAGGTAGCGTCTTGTGTCGTCTGCCTTGTGATAGAAAGGGACAATGGACAGGTTCGGCAATGCGATAAGACGAATGTGGAATATAAAAGAATGAAGATTGATCCTCGCTAATTATAAGAGAAGACAAGCAGCGCTCGCACGATATACCGTTATCGTCCTTAATTATTGAGAAAGAAATATACCTTGTTACTTAACAGAGCGCAATGACACACGTAATTATTTTCCAACAATTCCTCGATCGACGAACACATTGATGTGTTATGTCCTCTCGCCGATTTAGATATATATTTGGAAATGTCTCACTTAACTTTCGAGATATTCGCAAAAACCTGTCGGTACCACTGCAGTGAACCCTGCCGATAATTACGTGCCTATGGCAGCGATGTGCCGGTATTGATTACCAGCCGCCGGACAAAATAACAAGTAACCCGAACGCAATTCTTATCTTTTGTTTACAGTTTATGCAGGTTTAGTGTAGGTGTCGTTTTGTCTGGCCGGCCCCAACCTAACTCCAACCAATAGTGATGCATACGCTGTCACAAAAAGGGAATTGAATGTACCAGTACCGGCAGTTTTTTGCGGATATCTCGGAGATTAAGCGAGACCGTCAATTCAAAATCAAAGGAGAAAATTGAGTTTTACAACATATCTAAAAATCGTCGACTTCGGAGGGTAGTCGGTCTTTCTTTTTTTCCATTGAATTCCATTGCATTGAATTTCATTGAATTTCACAATTTAAATGCGTACAGAATAAACCAAACGGTAGGTTAAGAATAACGAAATTTATGAAAGATCTTAGAATGGAAGATACCTGAAAAGATATAAAAGGCTGTCCATAGTTACCGGGAACATCCGTTTGTATCAAAGAAAGTATTTCATGTACGTGTTGAAACCGTTAAATTTGATATACACGTGTATTAAAAAAAAAAAAAGCATTCTAAGTATATATTAAAAAAAAATAAGGCGTTTATTTCTAAAGTAATAGAAAGTGATTTCTCCGAGGACAGAATACAGAATATATTCGAAATTTTCAAACATATTCATCTGTAGAATACAAAATTGCAATCTACATATAAATATATTTCTGTAGTATGATATGTAGAATATAGTTACATTTGTAAAATATAGGTAAAGAATAAATAAGTATGATATATGAACAATGGGGAACAATTGTTCACACAAACGCAGAGAAAAAGACAGACACTATGGATTAGTGGTATCTTACAGAAGCTTAATTTAGAGGAGCTTAAATGATGCGCAAAGAATCTTTTTCACACTGAATTCTTTCAATGGCACAAACCTTTCTACCATGGTCAACAGGTTCGCTTCGTCTTCCCTGGGAACAAAATGATCAGCTATGAAATCGAACGGAATATCGTAATAAAGTTCTCATTGTCAAATGTGGTTATTGAAGTCAATACTGCTAAAAATCTACTGTGCATCCAATCCTTCCTCTTAAGTTATGCAAGTACATATCCTTCTTTTTTTTTCTTTTTTTTTTTTTTCTTTATACCTCGTAATTTTTCAAAAACTTTTATACTAATTCTGGATGTTCTGGAAATTATTTTAGATATCTTTTAACCAATAACCATACGTTTTTTTTTTTTTTTTTCACAATGTCTTAGGGACTTTTAATTAATCTTCGTGTAACGTACATACAAAAAGTTCAGTTACCCTATGGAAGATCAATCATAATCTTCTTCTAAGCCAGCCGCGACTTGTTTACGTGTAAATTATCGCGTCTCGCAACGCGATATCTCTGTTTTTTTGCGTCGATATGCTTGCATCGTTTGTACAACGTGATAGTTTGTAAAAACGGCCCAATTTATTATTATGGTCCTCATGATTATTTTGAATCGTACCGCGCCTACCTCTTGGCTTTTTTCAACAGGTCGTCGCCACCTTCGAGAAATTTTTTCATTGTGTTGGGAATCCGCGAGTCCACAGCGGAAACGGCGATTATGTCACCCCCTTGGACAAGTTGCACCCCGAGATGCTGAGGTCCGCCATCTTTGCCGGTGAATTGCACAAACCTATGAAAGATGAAGAATAAATATATGCATAATAATGAATTTATTTATCATCCAAATAATATCCTCTAAAGTAATCCTATTTAATCAAACCTTTTTAAATTCTAATCAATGAAAATAATAAATCCAATAAATGAATAGTCAATCTACATGCGTGATAAATGTACTTTTAATAATCAGCCAGACAAATAACCGAATAAACCTATCTAAGTAATAAATTTGTCTAAACGAATGCACTTAACTTTTAACAAATAACTATTAATTTATATCCATAAAACTAACCAATTTATCAATTTTTCTAGTACAAATGCCATTACCTTCTCTTTCTTTAGAATCTTTCTAAATGTGCAAATGTTTTTGTTTCATTTCGTAACGAAAAATAGTAATATAAAATGCTAGAACGAGAGGTTAAGATATTTGCGATTATACCAATGATATTTTATAACGTATACACAGTGCAATTTTTGTGTCGATCTTGAAAAGGTAAACAATGAAAATCGAGACTGATGGATTGTCGGATGATTTGAAGAGGTTGTTGATTAAATAAGAACATTAATCGAACTGACAGGATATGTACCTGGTTATGAACAGGTCGGAAATGACGCCTAGGACGTCAAGTTATTTATCATGCGTATGGTCCTCCAAGGAGGTAAACACAATCTTAATTAATCAAACATATTTCTCTTTGAATGCAACTCGACCAAATCTATGCGTGAAAGTTACTGATAAATATCTGTTCAACAAAAATGTTATTAATAAATGACGATAAGACGATGACAAATTGATTAATCAATCTTTGAACGAACCTTAAATTCATTCAACATTAATTAAAAACGAACAATATCTCATTTTATTTCCAGCAGATAATTAGAAACGAACGATATCTCGTTTTATTTCCAGTAAACAATTGCAGCGAATACCGTTTCTGTCTTTAAAGTTCGTTTCAGTTCATCGGAAAATTTCAATTTCATTTCAACAGACGAAAAGATTTTAACATAAAGTTTAAATAAAATATGTATTAATTATGATATGAATTTTTTGACGCTAGGAAACACGATTAGGCGAGAAATAACTCAAAAAACGTAGCAGAATTAATTATTATATAATTCCATATATTATACGCTCACTTTCAATTGTATTTCAAAAAAGGACACTTCTCGCTTTTTTTTGTTGCAATCGCAGCAAGTATTATTGTTCACGATGTAACGTAGAGTCGGACAAATTTCAGGAATTTTCGATGTGCATTATATATACCGACGAGGTACAAACAGACGCCATAATTGTGAACCGATAGATGATACTAGGAAGTATTTCACAATCTGGTTTCTTTTTATAACCAAAATGTCATATGACTCGAACAAAAGGTCCCGCGTTGATCACTGGACTTTTCCACGTACAACACGAAGATGAAAAGAAGTCCTCTGGAAGGAACGCGGGCCTGATTTGTTGTTTTTCACAAATACAACAGAATCTTAAGGTTAAGCACGCGTATTGACCGAAAGTTTATACAAACAAAATAATGTAGCATCGCGTGATGGTGAACGACAGAGAGCAGCAGTACCCTAGCTCCTGTACCGTCTCGCGAGACTTCTTTCCATCTCTGCGGTATAAAGAAATTTAACAACGTTTTAAAACTATTTCGTATTTATGCGAACGTATCGAATCACTCCTTGACATGTATATGCAGACGCGACTAAGTTCAGCGCGATAAGCGTCTCGTGAGCGTATAAATTCAGGCCTGTTCGGTACCGATGACATAATTATACATCTAATCGAATGTATTCAGGTGTTTGAATCAAATAAACTATCGTGTTCCTCGATGAATTGACTCTACGCAATTAACCGGTAAACGGCCCTACTGATTTAGCAATCGATACTAACATATTTATCGAAACATAAAAATGCGTCTATAACGTTAATTTCGTGAAATCATACTCGTGAAGTTTTCTCTTTTTCTACACATCACTTACAAATGTATTCTTTTCCTCTGTGTGTGTGTATGTGTGTGTGTATTATATTATATATCACATATATTATTGTTTCCTTCCAAATAGAATCCAAACTAAACACTTAAAACACGTTAGTTGTGTATACATTCGTTTTTTATATTTTGATAAGCTTGTCCCTATTAAGCAAGTTCACGAACCAAAGTAAACCATATTATCTCAAAGCAAATACGTAACAGTGTCTATTAACACCGCGAGCCATTTTTGAATAGGCGAATCAATTCGTCTAAAACTAGACGCGTCTGAAAAAGTAAACAGAAAAACGTGTAAAGCATAGGGCAATAAAAAAATATCGCGCCAAATTCCACCACTTTGGAGTATTACTGGAGATGTAATTGTTTCATACAAAAAAAAAAAAAAAAAAAAAAAAGGAAGAAAAAGAAAAGGAAGAAGAAGAAACAAAGAAAGCTATTTCACAGTATTACCGGATTAAAAATGATCATTATCGCAATTACCAGGAAAAATACTTCTAGTTTTTAGATTCGACTCACCTCATGTTGACCGTGCCACTGATAGAGAAGTTTCTGTTGGTTATGCTAGCAGCGAAATGCGAATTGCTTTTCTCGGTGCACGAGTTTTTAAAGGCCAAGCAGACTCTGCTAATCAAACGCAATTTACAACGGAAAGGCATTTTTCTTGCCGATAAAGATGCTTGTCGGCTTGATAGGAACGCAATGTTGTGAACTGATCCTAGACGTGGAGAGATGAACGAGGATATCACCAGAGAACAAAGAAGACAGAGTACACTTCGCGAAAGACGAACTACAACTGAACACATTGCGCCACTCTAGCGTTGTCGAGTTATAGCAGGGGAAACCACGTGATCCCGATAAAATGTGATTCACCTTCAAATAGTAGCCGACGATCGATTTCTTTCTGATTTTCATCATTCAATAGGCCACGAATTATATATGTCCTGTCCAAAGGGCTGTAGTATAGTAGCATAATACAACTTTTATTCGAGTAACAATGTTACCGGATTATTTACGTTATGAAAAATTATCTTGGTCAATGATATTCATCTTATTTTAACCACCCTAAACTATTTAACGCTGATCACCAGTGATCATCAGGTTGTCACGATAAGCGCGGTCACTGGCGACTACTTAAGTTAAGTTAAGATTCTAACCATTACTTGCTCAAGTTATGCTTCCTCAAACTTTTATAATCGAGGTTTATTCAGTTTATGTGGTATGATTTGAGATTGAACGATTACATAACATAATTGGAATAATTCTTAAATTTCTATCAATTTCTTAAATGATTAAACTTTTCAAGGAAATTACATACACTGGATGGAACAGGCTTTTTATTCCCAAATATAGGTTTTTTCAGCAAAGTTTATACAAACTGTATTATCTAGAATGTTCTTGGTTTGGTTCTTGTGAAAGGAAACTCTTCGCGTTTGTGATACGGGTTATAAGGATCGTCTACATAATAGTGCGGTCTTTTCCAATATCTCGTTACCATTTTGTCTAACATAGTAGATTGCGTTGAATTACAAAAAACATGCTGTCTCAGTCTGTATTTCCTCCTCTGAGACTTTGTCCATAACTTTCTATGACGTCCAGCAAAAGTTCTGATCCATATGCCCCTATAATTAAATAAACATATATTGCGTAGTATACCAAACAGTAAGTATTACAATATTAGATCGTATTAAAATTTTACCAATTTAATCTGTAGAATCTACAAAGCACGGTTTTCACAGACTTCCTTTTACCTTTTCTCCTAGAAAATTTTGTAACTGTTCTAGCCGGAGTTGTTGTGGGTACTAGCGTTGGAGGTACAACGCTGTCAACTCGTATCTTGCTGTCAAGTTTAATTACATTACCGACAATGACTGATATCGGATTAATGTTATGTAATATATCATATATAAAAGTGTACGATACCCGAATAATGGCTTTTGTTCGGCGTTACCGGCATCGTTGTATTTATTTATTGTAGAGGAAAACGCACCAAAGAACCTACGTTGAATAACAGGGCATGTAACAGGGCATTGTTTAGGGATCAGAGAACCTGTTACATTGACGACACTGGCTCGCAAAGCAATATCTGAAATATGGATATAAGATAAAGATTAATTACATGAACGATAATCAAGACAGAAGATTTCACGATAGGATTAATTTAAATTGTAAAGCAAGACATGTTTGGTACACATATACATATCAGTTTAATAACCGCGCTCGTTTTCAATTCCACCGCGTTCCTTTTGTCAAAGAATCAAAATGGTTGATTGATCTAATCAAACATAACCTATAATGCACGAGCTTAGAATGGTTATCGCACAACGAGCTATCGAATTTCAACGAATAACAGTCTAAAATGAAGCCACCGAACAATCGTTCGATGTAGATGAGGGCAGTATCAGTGAACTCACAAGGAAATACTTATCACACACCTCGAATAACGTTACTAACAATACGCAACATTCTTCTTTTCCTCCAGTTCCGTCGGTAACCAGCTGTTTTGTACCGTCGTTCCCTTTTTCCTTTGGCTGCCTGACCAGCCACCCGAAAGATGTTCCGAATTGGATTAAAATTTCCGTGCAACGGTCTAAATAGGGTACGTAAAGTAAGTAAAAAGTAAGAAATTGTACTCGTGCGAGCCTGGTGATTTTGCGTTAGACGGATTTAACGAAAAATACGAAATTATTATAGAAAATTCTCGTTCACATTATGCTATTAGACATTACTGTCGCGATTGTCTCCTGTAATAATATTTTAATAATTCGTTGTTGTTTGCTGCTACTCTGAGAAGACACAACTCGCGAACTGTGTGAGAAATCGTGATCGTAACACGATGACGATGTTTTCGCAAGTTGTCAGTGAATATTCCTGCAAAGAGCAAGGTTGCCCGCCTCGTGTGACAAGATGGCTTATATTTAGGAGCTTACATAATTCCAGACGATCTCACCGCCACTGTTGATCTTTTAGGTCAAAAAGCATGGGTCTTCTAGGCTGTATTTGACAACTAAGTGTTACGAGACACGTGCACGAGTTAAATACGACCCGGAATGTAGGTAAGCGAATTGATTCTTCCGCCTGTTTTCTAAAGACATTTCCACGATTGTCAAACTTGTCGTTGAGTTTGAGTTGTTCCTAGAAGAGAGAAATTTCGTATTATTGTTTCTATTTGAATCTTACATGATACATTCTATCAAGTGGAAGTTTACCTATATATTCAGTGCACGTACGTGTATTTTGAGTTTAACTCCCGTTTAGGTTGGGGTTAGGTTATATTTGACAGAGATATTCTATTCGGTACGTTTGTACTGCTTTTTGTATTTGGACGCTTTACATTAGCATTTTGGGGCAAATTTATTACGTAAATATCATTTTGAACGGTCATGAGATATATTCATTCGTACCGATTAGAGGATTGATAATAAATAAATTCGTATATGTCTCATCGTGTAATTTCATGCGCGTTGTGTTTTAGATTTTCCAAGGATGGCAAGCTTATATCCAGAATATCTGGGCATAGGTATTCAACGGATTCAACAAAGAGGTATTCAAACGTTTATACGAGATTATATTGCGTCACATTGTATCATGTAAATAAAGTTACGCGAATACTATTCTTGATCGAATCGAATACTATCGCTATCGCGAGCTGGTCATATTCTACGATCTTCTTTGATTGAAAGGATGCTGAATATGAAACGTATAAGCGTAAAATTAATAGAAATGTTGTAGAATATAATGTGAAAATGAAAATACGTAAATGATTATAAGTTTTTTGTCCGCGGTTTGATAAATTTTCTTGTTTCTTTGAATAAATTTAATCTGGTTTGCAATGTTTATTATTAAAGCGAGAAGAGTAGAGGCTCAAGAACACTGCTAACTCTAACTGCCGTGGCGATAGGAGCATCAGGTGTATTATTTTACGCGAAGCATAACCCGGAATTCCGTGCAAATCTTGAAAGTTGGGCACCTGGCACGGACAAAACAATTCAGATCATCTTTCAGGAGGAATCATCCTATTTTGAATTCATACGTACATTCTTTGAATCGTTGAAGCAAACGTAAGTTGGACTTTATTACTATTTGAATTTGCGATATAGATTACAATGTAAATTATATCGTATGAGAATAATCTAAGAATTATTATTTTAGATTATTAAGCGCCATTTTTGGAGGAGAATCGCAAAAAGAATCAGGTCAGAAAGGATTACATTGCGCGAAACTTGAAGATTATATACGTGAGCCCCGTTAATATTTCCTAACCTTATTCCCTTCTTTCCTTCGTTTTTTTAACCGCCTTAGATATAGAATTATGCTACGTAAAAGAACTGTTCTAATTAGAATAGGAACTAGACGATTACTATTTTGCATACTAACATTTAATAATAACGTGTGTACTATAGCACCAAAGCCAGTTTTCGTACCGCTCATTGATAAGAAGGAACCACCCAATAACGAACCTTATACCGAAATAAGATTAAGTAAAGAAAAAGGAGAAGAAATCGAAATCAGTAGGTCTTTAAACACGTAATTTCATGTGGTCAATTTTGTCTTTCTATATAACAGGAGACGAACGTACATGCTATGTTCGCAGTGGCCGAAAAACCTCAGCCACCTGCCAAGGATGTATCCGAGGAATTGATGCCAGTGAATCTGGTCGAACTGGAAACCTCTGCTGGCGAAACTGCGTCGAAAGCTATCGCAGCTTATCAAACAGCAGCGTGTGCTATTCAAAACTACAATCAAGATGTGATAAAAGTCGTGGAAAGCGTTAACGCCACCGTTGGTAGCTCTGTTTGGAACAGGTATATTTTTCTCGTGCATACTACTTAATAATAATAATAATAATAATAATAATAATAATAATAATAATAAAGTAATTAATATGTTCTCTTAAATTAAAAACGTTTATTCGTTAATTCTAGACTAAAGGACGCAACGGAAAAGAGGAGGGTGGCCACTAAAGAGGCGGAAGACCACGCCAATCAAGCGCTCGATTCGTTGAAAAAGATGTATAATTTAATCGACGACCCTAAATTCGAGGCGCCGTCACACATGAAAACTGCCGCTCGTAGAAATATCAAGAAAATCTTGGACGATGTGGACGAAGCGAAGAGAAAGTACGAAATGGAAATACAAAGTGGCAATATGGCCGAGCGTTACTGGAAGCAAGTCAGAACTGCCCGTGAAAATCTCAACGAAGAACTCCAGATACTATTCCCAGATATCAACATTCACGAGAAAAAATTAGCCATCGACGAAGACGCTTTTGACCTATTCGTTCTACACATGTATAACAAAGTGAATGGTTTGCAGAAGGAATTGGAAAAAATGAGGGTAAATATTGTAGCGTAAATTATCGTACGAGTTACTCAAGTATTCGCGTGTAAAAATCGATAAGTCGATTTTACATTTTGTTCGGTTATAGACGGTCAACGAGAGCAAACTCAAGGCAGCGTTAAAATCATCGGGCGAGGCAGCGACTCAGGAAAGACTGGACGCCTTGGTATGCCTCGAGCTGGACAAGGAGAAGCAAATTCTTCAGGACGAGTTTAGCAAAAAGGTAAGAGAGTTACTTCCGTTCTAAAGTCTCCGTATATGTACATAGTTGGTCTTATATCCAGATGAAACACACGAGTGTATGTGCTGTGATACGGTATCGCGGTCGCGTTAATTCGTCCATCGCGTATCTGGAAGTGATAACGCGAAGCTTTCGAACAAGACCGAAGAAAATATGAGATCATAGTATGACGGTTTATCGCACGAAAATTCACGCGGATTTACCGTGGAGTTTAAATTGATATTCTCCCGCGTAGTCAGTTTGAAAATTACGTGGCCAGCTTCCCTGTGGGAAATTTACGAAACACGCGCGAAGGTAACGACGCCGTCGGCGATAATCTTGGCGAGGTAACGTGTACGTGTTTGTTATCGAACCGTACGAAACGAGATAGAAATTAGTACGAAGAGGGTTGGTTTGAGTCGGTTAGCTGGCTCGTGAAAGTAAGCGATGGGTATACACGGTTTCAGGATTATAACGGATAGAAGGTGACATTAGAAAAGGCCATGGCACACTTTGGTCGTTACGTGCGGCCGCGTATGGAAACTGTGACGTGTCTCGTATCTCTCTATACGTATACGAGTGTGTGTGTGTGTGTGTGTCTGTCTGTCTATTTGGTAAAGGACGATGAGTGGAAAGAGAGGTTGAGATTTCGCTCGAAGGATGGCGAGATCAACCCGCTTTTTATCTATTTCCATTTGGCATGCCGCCAATATTTTACCAGCGGCAGGCAATATTATCTCTTTAGGCTAACCTTGCAGTATATCCGGTGTATACGCGCCTAGTCACACCGTGATATTCTCGCTCAGAGGAATCACTATGACTTACTATCGTCATAGTTGTCTTCGGAGTTCGCTCTCTTTGCCCTCGTTCCGTTCGGGATACGAGTCAACGGATCTGACTGGGTCATGGATCAAATTTAGGACGATAGTGCATCGAGTTCGACGTATACCGGTTCATTTCGTTATTTTCGTCGCAAATATTTTTTACTCTCGATTTAAACATCTGTTGCTAAGGGTCTTGAAAATTTCTTTCTTTCTTTCCTTTTCTTTCTCTTTTCTTTTTCTTTCTCTTTTCTTTTTCTTTTTTCCAAGAGAGTACACCGAGCCTACTTTTTACAAAGATCGTTGATCTTTTGGACGTGTTTTAAATGTAATTTAACATTCCTTTTACAATTTCTTTTAAAATTTGTGTGCTTGGGTATTTTGCATTGTATTTTAAGGAGGAGATGAATTCTAGTACCACGTACCTGGATCGTGTAATTCTGAAAATATTAGAATTCTTTCAAAAGACATTATTATTTAACGAATCGTACATATCTCTACTACGAGTATAATACGCATATTTGAAAAAATTTGCAATATATTAAAAATCTCATTTCATTTGATCGCACGTTCAATCTAAAAGGTAATCTACCCACGCGAAACAGTTTAGCTGCGAATTGATGCGAGCATAGTAGCAAAACCTTCGTAAAATCGAAAATATAAACCTTCCGAGAACCGAGAGGCTCAAGCTCGATTTGGAAAGTTTGAAAGTTGTTCGGGATCGTAATATCGACGAAATCATTTTTTCCTCGAACGACTTGGAAACCCCGGCGAGGAGTTGAAACGTGGCCGAGAATCCGCTGTTTCCGGTCTTATTCGAAGATTTGGGAGATCGTAGAAAGAACATGTAAATTGTGAAACTGGAAATGTAGGTAGTCGTGAATAATTGTCAACGTGTCCTTATAGAGGGACGGTAGACCGGACGACGACAGGAAGAGAGAATTTTTGACAGAAATTGCTACAGAGTGGCGTGGTGGACGAGGGAGGTGGTCGCGACGAAAGAGTAGACCTACTAAATTGTTACTTAACATTTTCGCATAAAGTATTCTTTCTGTCCGTCCAGGGGAGCTTCGCGTTAACATTATACGCGCCTCTTCAAAAGCTTTCAATTTTCAGTAAACGAGGGACTCGGAGTTGACGGACCGGAGTTGACGGAGTTTTCTTTAGCAACAAATCACCACGGAGCGTGTTTTCACGCGAGAGTTTTAGTATCAAGCGTTTAGCATCCGCATCCTTTGTGCACGTGGAAAGGTGTTTTGTGATTCTCCTTTGCTCGCACGTGTTGCAAACATCCATCCTTCGCGAATGAAACATTCGCGTCGGGCATGAATTTTGACGCCAGCGGTGTCAAACAGAATTCCTGATAATTATTTGACCTGAATATCGATCTGGAGCATCGATGAGAGGACACATTCAGTCGCGACGTAATTCTGATTTGTTCTGCGTTGTTCGCGATTTTCGCAATTTTTTAGTCAGCGAACTATTGCCAAGGGTGTTGTGGTTAGTTTGTAAAATTTCTTTTCCAAATTTCAACTGGCGGATTACATCAATGCGATAATCGTGAAACATTATATACGCGTGTGTACATAAATTGCAGAGAAAAGAAAGAAAGGAGAAAAGAAGAGAGAGAGGGGGGGAGAAGGAGAGAGAGAATGACCAAAAGACTGTTATAATTATTCAATTTTTTACATCTTCCGAATACTCAATTTCTGGAACATTATGTAAAAATCATTCCGACCGTTCAATTCCCCAGAAGGGATAGTAAAGTCTCGATAATCGTAACCACATTTCGTCGATTTTCTCCGAACAAAATTGTCTTTCGAACTCGAGAAATTATTATTCAGATTACAACAACAAATGGACAACGATATTTAAAACGCTAAAAAAATTCGATAACTAATATTAAAGGATATCGGCTTAAGCCTTGAGAGTTGGACAACTTTACAAATTCACGAGTCAAGAGTTTTCGTTCTGTTCTTCTTGTTTCTCCTTCTCTTATAAATAAACTCTAGTTCGTTGTTTCCTTGGCGACGACACCGAACTATTTTCAATTTAATGACAAGGACGGATACCGAACGCCGATATATCGTATCTGTGAAACAGTCAACGCAACGCCATCATTTCCATCGCGCCAGCAACCTGGACGAAGGAAGGCATTAACGTCGTTTTCGGTACGGGCGTCCGTAAATCGAAAACCTAACCCTGATCACACAGAGACAGATCGGACGACGCCTTCGATCTTTTTCCCCCCTTTGCCCCGTTCGAACGATATCGATTGGCCCGTGTGCCTTCTGGCTCCCATTATAGGCCATCCAGACTTTATGGACGCAGCGTGGAATAATTTAGAGCCAGCCACAGGCATAGTCGAGAGAAAAATACTCCGCTAACGCGATTTCAATTTGAACCCTCTCTGCTCTCCCTCTTTCCGGGCTAATTTATTTCGGAGATGAGACTTGGAAATATAGATCAACGTTGTTCAAATTAAGGTCAAAAATCGAGGTTAAACAGCGGGAGAATGGGGCGAGTGGACGCTTATCTGAAATGAAACTGGAAAATCGCGCTCAAATGCGGCGCTATGCTTTACTGACGCATGACTAGTTTGCAGATGTTTATGACAATTTAAATGTTTGTGTATCCTATTGTACTAAAAGAAAAGAAAAAAAAATTCTTTCATACTATAGACTTTGTAAATAGTAAGCAGCTGCTTTACTTTACTTTGGATGTTTCGCATGTTATGTTTTTTGCACTTTTGCACATTTCACTTTCCCATAAATGCACAAACATCCGCAAGTTTACACAATTTGCAGACACAGTTGATAAAGAACTGAAACTTGGATAAAAACTTTTTTCTTCTTCTTCTTCTTCTTCTACTTCTTCTTCTTCTTCTTCTTCTTCTTCTTTTCTAAATATTGTAAAACGTAACGGTGAGAAAATATGGAGATCGGAATCGAATGGATTTTGTAAGCAGTCAAGTACGCGAACAGTTGTAAAACATCGAATGTCTGACTACGCGTGGTTTAATACTACTCGGTCCGATCTCTTTCCTTAGGATCTCTCCGGTTGCACTGTACGGTAAATTAATTTAACGAATCTTATTTTGTTACAGCAGATGTTAGTTTTGTTTTAATGCGAATCTAATCCACTTTTAATCCTGGGCTTCACTCGTGGATTTCGATAATTACCTACAAAATAAAAGTTGAAATATTTGGGAATATTCGTAAATTTAAGAATAAATAAGGAATATTCACGAGAATCTGTTTCTCTTTATCATTTATTTGATAGGTTGTGCTCTGAGACAATTCTAATCGGGTATATAAAGGATGAATAACGTTGTGAATATCGATCTATGAACATCGGAACATCGCCGATTTATTTCAATGCGAAGTAAAATGAAAATTTGCTTCTTAACTAGATAACGTTTAACTTTTATTTTCTATAAAATTGAATATCTCGCTGCTGGTATTTGAAAACAAATCTAGAAAGACGTACGTTGAATCAATAAATTCAACGTGAAATTTCATCGAAGGAACATCGGTCGGAGTTCATTGACTTTTCACTTTCAACCACATTGTTGAAGCGTGTCAATTTCTCTACCGCTTTCACGGTAGATTTCGAAGAAAGTTCGTTTCGTAGATGGAGTATCGAAAGGTCGAGAAACTTCTCACTGCTTTTCCCATCGTCGATTTAAAGGTTCCCGAGTTCGAGAATCGGCGTCTCTGTTGAATATTGAAATATCAATCGACTCGTGCATTCTCGTCGCCGATATTCGGTGGCTATCGGACATCGACACCGGCGGATGGCCCGTTCAACTGAAACTATCGCTGCCGGATATCTTTTCAAGCGTTGCGTCGGTCGGAAATGGACGTATCGATGGTGAAGAGCTCGATTCCGTGTTATTAAAGCCGAACCTTCGAGCCGATTTCGTTCGAGGAGCTGCGAGTTTCGAGGACAATGGGAAAAAATCACGTGGTTGTCGTAGCGTTACGACGCTACGGAACAAACTTCAACGGATTCCAAGAGCGGTAAAACGCATTCGACTTTTTTGCGAGAAAATATAAAATGGTTCTCGTGATAAAACGATTCGTCGATTCGAAGGGGAGATGGCGGCTCTTGTGAGATCAAGCCTTCCTTCCGCCGTAATCCATAAACTGCAGCCGAGACCACTCGGTTCTTTCGATTCCACTTCACCGCGCAGTTATCACGGCGGATGGCCGTGGACCGGACAGTCTTTCATCTTTCGAAGTAGATTAGAGGAGGACGCAGCGGGTCGGTATTGTTCGCTCCGCGAGGATCGTTTCGTCGCGCGATGAGAACTCCCGTTGCTCGGTTCCGATCTGTGGTGCCACCGGGGCTTTTTTCAACTCGTGCCCGTTTCAAATTCCTTTCCGCTTGGCGCGCCCCATCGGTCGTCCGTTTAATTTAATTCAATTGTCTCGCTACCCCTCCCAGCTGCTCTTCGTTCTTCCTTTTTCACACATTTGTATCTTTTCGTCTGTACGTGTCACGTTTCGATCGGACTGGAAACGCGCGCTCGATGGCCCATTGTATTCGCTGGAGACTCGTTTTGTCCGTTTCAGTTTAATAAATGTCTAAATAAATGGACGAATAAATGAACGGACGGATAATCGATATGGATTGTCCGATAAGAAACGAATATCGCTGGAGAAAGACCGAACAAGGATTAATCTTTTTATGCCGTGCTGATCGTAGTTGCTGGAAGAGCAGAAAAGATTCGAGGACGAGATACGACGACAGCTGAAACTGCAAGGACAGGTGCACACCGATCACATTCAGGACGCACTTGCAATAAAGGAACAGGAAGCGGATAGAAAGCTGAAACGTGCACTCAGCGAGCAATCTGAGAAAGATTCGTTGAAGTATAAGTCACACCTTGCTGCAATCGTCGGAAGGTTACGTGGTTTGGAAGCTGCGCTGAAAGGTGAGTGTTTCCTATTTTTGTTTTTCATTTTTGCCTGTTTTCCCCTTAATTTTCTTCGAGAAGCTTCATTTGAAGAATATGAACAATTACGCACGTACGTGTGTATATTAAACGCGCTACGTTCCCTGTGATTACATGTATGATTACGCGTATAATTTACTAGGCATCTATTAGGTGTACACGTATCTAGGATTTTTAACGTTTACTGCGAATGAAAGTCGAACAAAGAGATATTTTTATGATTTAATTTGTAGAAAAATCAAAATCGGATAAGAGAAAGGGAGATCTGCGATAGTATCTGATATCTGGAAACAAATCTTTTCGCTTTAAAGGATCTCGAAAATTTCATTAGTCGATTACTTGCGAGGTAAAACGCCGAGCTTTACCTACTTTCAGGCAACGTTTTTAAATAGAAGGAAACGCGTGCATTCTCTCTATAATTTGACCTCCTTCCAACATACGACGATACAGATCAATTTTTTTCCAATTATCGCTTTATTCAAGTAGTCGGGCGAATGAAATAAACGGAACAGCGTATTTCATAGAAGACCGAGTATTCTTGCTCGTGGGCGTATAACACAAAAGTAATAAATAACAGAGAATCAGAGAAAAAGAGAACGAGATAGACAACTAGATAAATAGATAGATGGTGTTACGAGCGTTCGCGTAAATTCTCGTTACGATATCGACGATCGACGCCACGAACACGATCGTTCCCTTGATTCTTTTCGGATATTAAGGCTGGTTGTAACGATTTTGACGTTAATTAACGATACCAAAATATGTATTTCCAACAATAGTTCCGAAGGTAATTGACAATTAGTTATTTTCGTCGCGATGATACAATTATATACGTGTGTTATAATTAGACTTGAATTCTTTGATACATTCGCCTTGACCGCGCTTAAAGATCGCTCGCGTTTTCGATGTATGCTGTCTGAAGGTTCGGAGAGAACTAACTGATTTTGTCGCTCTTGGTTCCTACGTCCTTTGTCTTTCGCGACCGTTGGAAACCGAGTCACGCGATATATCGGACGATCCAGCATCGAGAAGTTTCTACGATCGACTCGTCAGGCTTCTCGAACGGTAACGAACTTTCTCACGAGGTATCGAGATATCTCGAAGCGTGACATCGGATACGTCCCGCGACAACGTAGGTGTTTGAAAATGTGGTAAGAAGATCTTTTCGGTGACATCGTAGGACATAGGAACCGTTGGAAACAGACATTGTATCGTGCGAGATGCAAACTATGTCGTGTGGTCAATTTGTAATTAAATGTATTCTATTTCTCGGAATGACGGTTGAGAAAGACGGTTTGCTGCGAGCCACGCGGCGTCGAACCAAGTTGAATTAGCTGGGGGTGCAGTTTCTGGGAAATCTGTTTTACTTATTGCCGCTGTAACTTTCTCAGGTCGGAAAGAAACAGAGCATGGAAATGTTGCCGCGGCTTGTACGTGACTGAACTGAGAAGAACCGCTCTGTTACGAGTAATATACCGGGGTATCGTAATCCGTAGATCCTGCTCCGTATTGGAAATACGAAGTAATATTTTTCCATTCCTTGTCGGAAAGAACTGTTCGTTTTTTCACCGTTTAAAGTCACGCGCTTGAGCCTAACGGGATTTTAATAGGGATTTCTGACAGATTGCAAGCGCGGCTAGAGATTTCTAGCGCGATTTGAAAGATTTGTCGTGCAACCTGATACGAGGCTAGGGTAGAAGTAGAGTAGAAGTAGAGACTAGACTAGAGCACAGTAGGCAATGCCTAGTTGATGGCTAACCCAAACCGGCATAACGGCAATGTTTTCGGGCTAGTATTTTGATAGATTTGGTAATTAGAATTTCTGCCGCGTTCCTCTATTCTGTACACATATCGATTTCTTGCCTCGGAGTTGCCGGTACAACTCGTACGATATTTTTGTTATTCCGACAAATGCACATGGCACGAGCAAGTCGAGGAGGGTGCTTCTAAATTTTGTGTACGCGCAAACATGGTGCATGCAGGTGCGGCATGCAGATGTGCATTGCGGTGGTCCTTGCATACGTCCGTACTTTTCCTTGGTAATTTTACCTTTCTCGCCCACGTTACTCGCTATTCTATAATTCTTCTAATATTTCAACGATTCCATCATCGTTATCAGCTTTTCGTTATAGCCGTTAAACGTTAAATCGAAGCAGCGTGTCTGTTCTTTAATATAGAGTAACAATTTCAACGTTGTTCGTGCCTTCCCACGGCTCGTATGCTTCCTCTTTGTGGTTGTTTCTCTTCGTTGGCAATGGTATTTGCTAGGTAGATGAAACTGCTATTTGGAAGCGTGATAATTACGCGCTATTCGTTTCGTTTATTGAGAAAACGCTTTTACGAAAGACTAATAAAATAAATACATCTATCGGTTGAAACTGTTGGAAATGTTGGGCATGTTGTAGAAATCGATGTTTCTTCAAATTCTTGAAATTCCACGAATTCTAAAGGGGGCTAGGGGGCTTCTAAGGGCGCTATGGCGACCGATGAAATGGTCGATACAAACGATTAAATATTATTATCCAATCTCGGAATGCAGAACAGGCAATATCCATGTTTCGCTCACCTCGCTCACTTCGGTAATTTTTAAATATCTTTTAATATTTTGACTCTGCGCGAACTTTCTCCTATACGTATAACCGGCCCTTGGCCCTTCCAGCTTTCCAGATATTCGGAAAAATCTGTCGGTACCGCTGGATTTAGCCTACAAGCGAGCGTCCGTGACACGGCGTACGCGATAGTATTGTAAAAAGTAACGGGCGCACTTTTCCAAAAACTAAGACTCGGTTGTATGCGTGACACGTTTGTGGTTAACATAGTGGCACGTTTCGAGACAGCGGTACAATGATATCCGAATGCTGGTCGAACAGAGCGGTTGTTTTCGATACACGGTCGTTTACGCGCTCGGTGAATTTGCCATTTCGTTTGCGTTTAGCTCGGAAAAAGAGCGACGCGCGTTCGTATCGACGGGAAATCGATCCGTCCTTTCGCCGCTTTTGTCGCATCGTTGGCCGGTCGCTTCGTTGAGAGCGAAACAAGGTCACGCGTTTAGGAATAGAGGGATGGGAATGGAGGGGGAAATGGGGTAAAATGGGGTAAAATAGGGTAAAACGGGAACGGAGGATGAAATACAGAAGCGAGCAGGGCAAGAAAAAAAAAAAAAAGAAAAAAAGAAACGATGTAACGGTGCAAGATCGATAGAACGAAAAGATTTGTATCGAAAGGGAGAAAAGACGTTTTAAATACTTTGATATTGCACGAATCGAGGAATGCAAACCAGAAGAATCTACCCATCTACGTGATACGTAAATACGAAACTGGGAAATTCCAATCAAGGAGCTGCAACGCTGCTCCTGGGTAATCTTAAAATCTTACTTCCGAGCAAAGCTACTAGCGAGCAAAGTCGAGCTCTCTTTTTATTTTGCAACGTCGTTGAAAAGGCCGCTCACAGCTCCGTTTACTCGGTCTGTCTTCGTTCTTCGGACTCTTGCGATCGTCCTCTATCGCGAAACGGAACGCGTAAGTAAGAATAAACGCTACACGTTCAGAAGGGTTCTTTGGTGCTCTTAGAGCCGGCGCGTCGCGGCATTATCCCCTCACACACACGCGCACGTAAGTCGCAATTTGCTTGTCCGACGAAAGCGCCACGAAGGGCAGACTGGGGTGAAAAGGCGAAGAGGGGTTGCGCGTCTTCGAAGGATTACCGTCTCGAGGAAATCAACGCGAAACCGATAGTGCCTACCTCTCCGTGGTGCAACGGAGAAACAAGAAATTTGGCAAAGGAACGAAAGAATATCGAACGATATCCGGTCGGATCGCTACTTCCGGCTATTCTTTCCACGCGCCACTACTCATAACGAACGAATCTCGTGGGTAATCCAAGTTTAATCGGTGATTCCGTAAACACTCGCCTCTGCCCTGTAGCCCGTGTTCGATTACAATTCGTAATCGACGGACCGCGGAAAAAATCGTGCGAATCGACCAAGGCGTTAAGATATCCCCTCGGTCAAGCTTACCAGTAATGTCGGCCACGAGAAAAACGAGATCTATGTGGATCGAGTGCTCTCGCTCCGGTGATTTATTATACGCGTCAATCCGGATAACTTGGTCCAAGTAACCCCGTTTCCGTGCAAAGTGCCCCACAACCCCTTCCATCTTCCAACCCACTAACCGAGGCCTCCTCTGTTCGAGGTATTCGGACGATCGGATTCAGACGGCGAGAGAGGGAAAACTCATCGATCTTTCCACGCTAGATTCTACTCTTCCTCGTCCAATTTCTTGAAACCGAAATTTAAATCGTTTCGACAGGGTGGGGTGGGTGGGTGGCTTTTGTTTGTTAGATTTTCGGTCGACCGATGATAGCTCCTTGAGAGAACCGTTCTGCGAGTTTTCTTTTACTTTCACTTTGGATTTCTCGTATTTTCAGTGTTTGCGGCTCTTGGAATTTCTCTTTCATCCGGTCTTTGGCATCAAGACCTCGGATCTTTTCGGGTCTCGATTTTAACATTTGAAATTTTTCTATTTCTATATTTCTGCCTTTTTCCGTTTCTTCCAATCTTTGTCACTCTAAGAATTAAGAGGCTTTACCTTGCTCTATTTTCGGATGTCTTGTAATTCCGTATCTCGTGAGTCCCTATTAGTGAGTGGCCTACTAGTCGTTTATTTTCAATATTCCTTTGTTCGTGTTAATTCGTACATCCATACGTGGTCGATTTTCTTCGAAGAAAACGAGATATCGTCGGTGACGTTGATCGACGGGGTGTAATCGTGCAATATCTTATTCGTTTTAATCTGTCGATAAATTTGCCTCTTCTTACCGAAATTCCGAATATTCTGAAAGAAAGAATGCATCCGTACGTTTGAAAAAAGGAAAGAAAAGGCGTTACGATACAGAGGTGAAACGTTTCTTAATTTGTATCGAGAAACCGAAACAGAATGTATCTGTGTCCCTTCGTATGAACGCACGAGTTTAATTGCTTTGGTTATGAATGCAAGCGCGATCCATCCAATTCTACGGATACGGATCGATATTATATAGAATCGCGTGCAGAGAATGAAAGCGAAATCTTCAATTAGAATTCGAATCGACGATACGAACGAACGGATCGAGTGTTCGACTGTGGTCCAAACGTATGCCTGACGAGTTGCACGAGTGGAGTTTAAATCACGGCAGTAGTTAAGCCAGCAACGAGAGAGTGAAATTGGCGAATATTTTCCAAAAATTTCACAACTGTTTGCAATATATTTTATATATATATATATATATATATATATATATATATATATATATATATATTAAGCCAATATATATCAAGTCGTAGCGACAAGTGCCTGCATATTTCTCGCCCCTTGCTGAGACTTGCTTCTGCGTGCTCGTCCCGATATATCTACCTTGGTCCGTCCCTTGTCGCGGCGCATAACTTCGCAAGACATTATACTTCAGAGGATATTACACGTTTGAAACGGACCGTCGACTAAAAAGCTCCGTCCGTTAAAAGGCGCATCGAATCAGTCGCTTTTCAGCTGAAATATCCGTTCCCTAGCCTCTTCAAACGATATACGTCCATACATGTACGTATCCTCTAGGTTGGTTCGCTTTCAGCCAGAGACGAGTTCGTAAACTCTTTCCGATGTTTCTTCCATTCGGCCGGACGAGAAACGTGGTTCTTTGAGGCTCCGTTGTTTAACGATGAAACCAAGCGATCCTCCGATCTTTGACGCTAGGCCGTTAGCCGAAAGACTAGCCACGGGCAAGAAGCCGGCTAAGCGGCTATTCGACCGCCTTTTACCTAGAAATCTATTTTTCTTCGCTTTTCTTTCTTTCTTTCTTTCTTTCTTTCTTTCTTTCTTTCTTTCTTTAGAACAAAATTTGATAAAAAAGAGAAAAGAATTATAGGGCAAGTCGGCGGATTTGGCAGATACGTTGTATCTTATCGAGTCGCGGATAATTGTAATTACGACGATTAAGGAAATGGAACGCAAGTCTAAAATCCAAATGTCATAACGAGTGCTTTGTTTCGGATAGTTTGTCCCGTTTCAATGTCCCGTAAATAAATGTGCGCGGTCGAATTATTGGCGCATCGTCGTTTGCTCTAAATGGTTAGATCTGGTCTGGTATCAGGTTGGTACTACGTATTAGATCATCTCGTATTTATTACGATTACGATTACAGTAGCTTGGGTTAGTTTTCAACATTAAATAACAATTTAATACGATGATTTACCCTAATTACTCTTGATAGGGGTTGGCACGTGTATGCATGTACACTCGGTTGATACGTGCTACCGACTCGATCCGGATGTGACGTGTTAACGCTACTAATTACGTCTGAATATGTTCTAGTAATTGGTAACGCTTGCGAATTGAATCGCTTCCCAATACACCGATGTCAGTTTGTACCGTTGATTAGATCGATTGCGAGTAAAAAAAATACGCGAAACACAAAACCGGTTCAGAAACACGGATGCATATAATTTGAAAAGCACTAGATAAGTAATTTCGTCTAGAAGAAAGATACCGGCAAAAGTTTCTTAAATATCGATCGATTTCTCGCTCGATACCAATCAACTTGCGTTTCAAACGTTCTTCCACGAAGCTATAAACCGGCCGAGATGTGTTACCCTGCCACGTATGCCTGACTCTATCTTTATCTCTATTATATTCTGTCGTGTTTGTTGCGTTGCTTTCTGTTTCAGCTCGCATGGAGGAAGAAAGGGGTGCGTCGAATGCTCAGATTCTTTGGTCAGCTTGCCAAGCCTTGGCTCGAGCTGTTAAATCAGCGCCAGCAGGTGTGCCCATAGAGAAAACCATCAGGCCTCTGGAACCGGAAATCAAGGCCGTCACCAAGGCAGCTCGTAAGCACTCCAATATAGTTTCAAATAATCTACGTTTCTTCCTTCGATGCCAAGTTTCATAATATAACGCTGTTTTACCCTTATCGCGATCGCTTGCCCTTATCCGGCTAGCTTCGAAGAGCAATTACCACGTAGTTTTCTGCTTTTTCTTTTTTTTCTTCTTTTTTTTCTTTTTTCTTTTTTCTTTTTTCTTTTTTTTCTTTTTCTTTTTTTCTTTTTTCTTTTTTTTCTTTTTTCTTTTTTTTTCTTTTTTTTTTCTTTTTTTTCGCCGCAGTGCCGATATTACGGAACAAGTATTGCCACCGAACGAATAAATTTTTGGCACGGACCTCGAAAAATTAGCCTCGAAGCTTTCCCTCTGGCCATTTGTCACGCATTTTCGATGTGCCGAACAAAATTTCGCAAAATTTCGCAAAATTTCGCAAAATCTCGCAAAATTTCGCAAAATCTCGCAAAATCTCGCAAAATCTCGCAAAATCTCGCAAAATTTCGCAATATTACAGAGTAATGTATTTCGGTGCGCGAGTGACGGCATCTGGTGTAATGCGATTTGTTAAAGAGGAATCGGGGTAGGGGAGCGAGTGTGTCGACGTTGTCCGATGTTAATTAATTTTCCACTGGAAATTTCGGTTTGAAATTTCGGTGAAACAAGGCTGGTAATTTCGCGTTCTTTTAACAGTTACACCATCTTTCTCCCCCCGCACGCTTTTAACTCTTGTTAACTACGCGAATGAACTGGCTTAATTTCCCCTTAAATCTGGATAATTTGCAAAAATCTTCTATTCCGAAGAGAAGCATGGAAGAATATGGTTATTTGTAATTTTAATCTTAATAGTCGATTATAATAGAGGAACCGATTATTTATATCGTGGCTGCTCGGGCGAAACTTGATAAGAAAAAGTGAAACGTAGAAAATATTAAATTAACAATTTCTCGTATACAATTGGATATATTAATCGCGTTGGTTAACGATCGATTGTTCCTTCAATTTTCAGAAACAGATGTATTATTTTCGAGAGATTCGTTAATAGGTTTCTGTTCTGTTCTGTTCTGTTCTACCAGCCGGAGAGGATCCTTTGGTGCAAGCAGCGATTCAAGGCATTCCAGAGGAGGCTGCGAAGAGGGGAGTGTTACCAGAGGACGTCCTTCGTGCAAGGTTCCTCAAGGTAATTTTACACTGACTGACCTTTTGTAAACTCTTTACCGCATGTTTGTCCCGAGTTAGAAACTAAATAACAGCCTTTAAAAATACAAGACATTGCATAGAAAATTGCTGAGAACACGTTTGGCCGTCTTTTGCAACATCGCTCGTTTAGCCGTTTGCCGCTCCGCGTACGATCATAACACGATCATAACACGATCATAACACGATCTGACGCGGATTTCCACAGTTTGAGACCTTTGTCGGCCAAATGTTCGTAGGGCCAAATTTTCTAAACTGTTCGTTTTCGTGAAAACTGTCTATGACTCTCGTTATCGCCTTACCGATCTGAAATGCCACCGCATAAGACGCATTCGGACAACGAATTTTTGACTACTATACTTTGTGCTTTCTCTTTATTTCGGTGCATCTTATTCGATGGATCTTCGGTGATGGCTGGCGGTTCGATCGAAGAGTTACAAAGTTTACGATAAAGAGTTATTCGAGGGACAGGACAGATCTATGGTGTACGATGGAAACTGTGGTTTCAGGTGGAAGAGATGGCAAGACGATTAGCCATGGTACCCGAGGAAGGTGCTGCGCTGCCTGTCTATTTCCTTAGTTATCTTCAAAGCTACTTGATGATTAAGAATGCCAATTCCATTCCCCAAAGCGAGATCGAGGACAAGCCGATCGATGCCAGCAACCTTAACACGTTCGAGATTCTTCATCGGGCCAGGTAGGTTGCCTTTTTCGACTTGAATTTTCCTTCATCGTCGGTCGTCCAACTGGTAGGTATTTCATAATAGAATGTTGTCTTTCGTTCTCTCCAAATAGAATTTTTTCTGTTGTTAATCGATAGGCATTTATATCGTTTTACTTATTTTTTTACTTTCATTTTTCGCTTGATCGTCCAATATGTTGGGAAAATAGCGCGACCTGGAGAAATATTTTTATTAGACACATCGAATCGTCGTTCGACAAATAGACAAAATTGATCGGTTTATCGATCAAAGAAAATTCAGTTGTAGTTTGTAACGCGTCAACGGGTTAATATGGCATTTTATCTTAATTTAATCAGGCTCTTATTCGTATTGTTCTTTTCAAAGAAAGACAAAGTTTGCAATTACCTCTAGGTTATATTTTTATATTTTTGTACTCGTTGATACGACGTCTACTTTGGGCAAGACAAAGTTTCGCGCTTGAAAAGTTTCATTCTGTGGCTTCTTGATCGTTTAAATTATTTGTATTAGAAAAGAATTGCGAAACAGAAAGGAGTACGGTTTACGTCGGTTTACTGTAATGCGCTGCTAGAAACAATAGAAATACACAGCAGCTTAATGTATGGTAGTAAAGTTAATCGTTGTGAAAACGAATCGAGGCAGTCTCTATCGATGGTCGCGTAACGCGGAATCGCGGTACAAGCATAATTACAGTGTCGAATATGATTGTGAAAATCGGGTCGCGTCTGCTAATTAGCAGATTAGGGGAATTAATTTTCCGGCCCGCGTTTATCAACAAGGCGTTTAGTCGCGTTCAGTCGCGTTCAGTCGCCGTTGTTTCTTATTGGCGCGGCGACTGCGATGCGATTTGATGACGGCCCTTTGTTCGCCGACGCTCTCTGGCCATGGACTGAAACGCTACGATCGATGATCGAACAACGAATTTGAAAAATTCCTTTCTATATCGTACTTTCCAGTGGATCGTAAACCACAAAGGTGTGTGTTTTTTTCTTTTTGCTCTGAAAAACTTGCTGTCGGTGTATGTGAAATCCCTGTCGTTCGTCTCTGTGTTTGTTCGTGTTGCACCGGTCGATCGCGTACTTTCGTGCGGCACGCCGAGGAACCTATCGGAAATTAAAGTTTAACTAACGCCCGAATCTTAATGCCAATCTTTTTTCTCTCCTTTCTTGCCTCTTGAAACACGCTCGTCTCCTTCTCTACCTTTGTACCTGTTTACGCGTGCGTAATTAAATTAAAGAATATTTTTGTGTTTCCCGTTTTGCGTTCCACTTGAGTTCGCATTACACGCGTCCGCAACACACAAAACAATGCTTTTGCATTTTTTCTAGCCCGTCATTTTCCATACGATTTGCGATCCAATCTCCCCAATTCTCATTGAAATTCCATCGGAAAGCCTATTAAGCCAAAACCAATCACAGGTTCTTCGTCCATTTTTATGTAACGATATCCACGACGAAACAGAGCAGCCCGATCCTGGCCGGCGTCGATTAATCGATACGCGTGGTGAAGTTCTTGGAGAACGATCGACGACCCGGCTGTTACATTAACCTCTGGCCTGGAAATGGAAATGGATATGGAGATGGAAATGGATATGGATATGGAGATGGAAATGGAAATGGATATGGAGATGGAAATGGAAACGAGCGATTCATCGTCGAGTCCGGCTGCGTGACACGCGATTAACCGTCGTAGTTCCTTTAACAGTTGCGAGTTTTTGGTGAGAGATGCTTGTTACCGATGGAACGATTTCAACTCGCCTGCCTCAACCTTGAAATTTCTGGATAAAGGAAGTTGAAGCGGCCGCGGCTGTTTGTAACGTTGTATTATTCGAACGATATCGCAACGAACGAGATATTTAAAAAGTGTGACCGTCTGTATCCACAGATACTTGAAAATCCGCCATCTACCTCGTTTTCGTCAGACCCCGATTCCTCGAAGCATTCTTTCCATTTTTCTCTTAATAAAGTAAACTAAACTATATCTGCTGGGAACGAAGCTACGTAACGCGTAATACTACGGACACTACATATAATACAGAGGTGTGAAATAAGCTGACCGAAAGTCGCAGTTCAACCCACTAGCTAGCTTTTCACAACTGCTTTTCATCTATTCGTCTCTTCGTCTCTTCGTCTCTTCGTCTCTTTCGTTTTATTTCGATACCGTACCGTGCCCTGTACTTTATTTCCAGTCTATTCGTTCGATCGGGATGGGACTTTATAAATTTCGATCGTAAAAGCGAACGACGTTCGAGATATTAAACCGACGCAATGGTTATTGAAACGAAAAGTAAAGTCTAGTAGGCGTAGCGCGTGTACTTTTACCGTAGAAAGTTGAATTGAAGAACGCAAAGATCGGGAAATTTCGTGTAAAATCCACGTTTAATCAATAATAAGAAACTGAGAGTCGGACTGACGATTTAATCGGTCCTGCCCGATTAACAGATCGATTAACAGATCCGGAATCTTTGCTCTCAGATATTGGCTCGATCGCGGGGACTTCAAGATGACTCTCCGCTACATGAATCTACTGAAAGGAGCGCCAAGATCCATCGCCAGAGACTGGATGAACGAAACGAGGATCCTTCTGGAGACTCAGCAGGCGGTGGACACGCTATTGGCGTATGCCGGTGCTATAGGTCTAGTATTCCTCGGCGCTGGAGATTCGAAGGTCAGTCAAAACGATTAGAATAAAACAAAAACAACAAATGTGAATCACATGTAACAGAGAACGAAAGACATCTTGTCCAGGGGAAATTTTTGTATAGTTTCAACTAGAATTCTGTCAAAGTATCGCGAAAATGTATTCAGTTTTCTCTGCGAAATTCCTCTTTCAACGGATTTCGCATTAAAAAAAGAATGAAATAAAAAGAAAAAAAGAACGAAATAAAAAGAAAAAAAGAAGAAAAAAATGTCAAATTCAAATTCAAGGTGACAGTCCGAGCAATGTATTTTGAATTGTTTACGAAAATTGGAAGATACTGCTTAAATATACTGGGATTGTTCAACAGAATTCTCCAACTGTGGTGTTACTTGTAATTTCCGGTTGCAGCTTCTGTTTTTTCAACTGTTTCGTACTTTTGATTTTTTTCTTTTTTCGATTTTTTCGACCGGATTTAAAAGAGAAGAGAGATTCGTATCGGAAGCTTTGATACTTTGTTACATAATATTTTGTGGATCGAGCATAAGCTCGAGTATGGTTCTGTTCGAACTTCAATGACACGAATTTTTCGAATAGTGTATTAAAGTCATCAATAAAAATAGCCTAAATTTATCCGTCGAAGATTAATCATCGTTATTCTTCTTCCCTCCTCTCGCAATTTACTTGATAAACTTGTCTTGGATTAGTTACCGTGAACCTTTGAATAATTTGTATCTGAGAAAAATGTTAGCATGAAATTAAAACGCAAGATACACGCCTTGTCTTATATTAACTCCTTGTCTTGTAGCTTGTAGCTTGTAGCTTGTAGCTTGTAGCTTGTAGCTTGTAGCTTGTAGCTTGTGGCTTGTAGCTTGTAGCTTGTAGCTTGTAGCTAGGCCGTGGATGACTATGTATTTGTAGGAAACGCGGATCAAATGTACACAACGTATGAAAAATAGCATAAAAATGTATTACGCACAATCCAAAGTTAGAACTCTTCGACTAAAACGACACTATTCAATGAACGAAACAAATCTTCACCTGGGTTCTATTGCATTAATAATTTTTTAAATAATTCACGACGATACGAACAAAGATATTGCATAAACGTCCACAGATTGCTTACAAGTGCTGAAATTGTTGTATAACGGTTATAAGAGATTAGACGGTTAGAAAAAAAAAAACTATAATCTCAATTCAACAAAGACAAATCGTATTCGTTGGAGTAACTTTCAACTCGAATCTCAGCTTCCAGTTTTTAAATTGTCAACAATATTTCAATATTTTCATACATTTTGATATAATAATAATAAAAATATTACGGCAGTGAACGGCTAAGATTTCCATAAGTACGTATACGTATGCACGGAGAAGGTTATAAGGCAAAGGATTAAAAAGAAAAGACACTTTCATGCTTTCCTTGATTCAACTTGAGAAACTTGTTCAACGATAGAAAAACACGATCGGGTGAACCAAGCGAGCCAAAGCAGAGTGGAACGTAGCAGGGTTGATCCTTCCAGTGGTGTATTACGCGAACGCTTGATTTACAATACCGTTAAATAAATACATATGATAATAGTAATAGTAGTGGTAGTAGTAGTAGTAGTAGCAGCAGTAGCAGTAGCAGTAGTAGTAGTAGTAGTAGTAGTAGTAATAGTAATAATGATGATGATGATGATGATGATAGATTGTTAAATAAACAAAAACACGAGAAAATCGAGATACAAGGAAAGGTGTTTGTATGGAGGGTTGAAAATCCTATAGCGATTTAAGTTGGCCCAGTTTCGTACGATGATACTTTTAACGGTTAAAATACATTCTCAAAATCTCGACATAGATACATCGTTATGATTTTCAGCCCAACGTACGTATACGTATAACACGAAACACGAAACACAAATTCACCCGTGGAAAGGTTGACCGCCCTCTTCTTGCAGCGTTAACAGTATGATTCACGATTTTTTGCTTGCAGTAAAAAAAAAAAGAATAAGGGGCTGGTAAACTCGACAGAAATCGGAACGACTTCCGCCGGCCAGAATGCTCTCGTCCGTTCTTGAGTTCTCGCGTCGAAAACCGCCGATACCGAAACCGACCACGAACGAACAGTGAGAAATCTGAAACAAACTAAAACAAAGAAAAACCCGTTCCAAAGAAACAATACGATCGAGAGCTTCGCAAAATCGAAACAAAAAGAAAAAAAAAGAGAAAACAAAACAAAACTAAACTAAAAATGCGATACGAAAAATAAAAATAAGAAAAGTAAGAAAAAAAAAAATAAATAAGTAATAAAAACAGGGAAACGTCGACATTGGAGAACGTTCCTTTCGTTGTTGTTCGAAGTGTTCCAGCAAGCGTCGCCTGGAAAAAGCCGTGGACCGACGACGAACGAGGAGAACGCACGCGCGGAAACGTCGTCGAAGAAGAAGAATTCTCGCGCGGAAACCTCCCCAAACACAAAGGCCGTGGACAAGTGGATGGACGTACAACAGCGTTCAGACTGCTATCAATCGTATTCTCGGATGGAAACTGTGGAATGATGGGAAAAAGACAGCTGGCATTGCTGGGAATGCAAAGCGGGCAAAGTTTCAGGTTTCTTTGCAGTTAGACTCAAGCTGGAACGAGAAAACGGGCAAAAGGATTCTTCTGCTGCAGAGAGATTCGTAGAATACCACCTCTTACGATTTAACAAAAATTTTTCAAATTGTTATTTCCCGCAACAACTTCTTTACCGAACTTTTTGGATGAAAAATTACCATTTGTCACCATTGCGATGCACGGATTTTTAATGCGAAATAGGATCGTACGATACTTTCGCGAATGGCAAACGAAAAGCATGAAATTTTTGCCGAATACGTTCTGTATTTTCCTTGGCTATTAAAATACTGTGTAACGAATAAGAGAAATATCGTTGTTGTTGTTGCCACCGCTGCTATTGTCATCGTTGTCGTTGCTATTATTATTATCGTTATTATCATTATCGTTACGTACGTTCTGTTTAACATTAATATACGATTGATATCAAAGTGTTGGACAGAAATAGATAGAGATAGCACGGTTAGAGTATAGCACAAGATGCGAGTTTCTCAACATTTCGAACGAACGAACGAACGAAAGTGACAAGCGGAGGATACGTTTCTGTTTGCCGTGAAACGTTTCTTAAAGAGAGAGAGAGAAAAGAGAAAGATAAAAAAAGATATAAATAAATAGATAAAATAAAGCGTAAAGTAGAAGAAACAAGGAGAAATATTAAAAGATTTGAGGAAAGAGGTTATCTCTGTCAAAGGCAGACGTTTTAACATAGAGAAATATGAAATCTGCACGGTGGAAGGTTATTTGCAGGATTAAAACGTTTTATTTCGCTTTTCCGTTGGTTAATCCGGGATTTATCGCGTACACACCCACCATCTGGGGCACCGGCTCGTTTCAGGCGAAGAAGCAGAGAGAGGACTTTGAAAAAGCTGGCGAGCTCGTGCCGCTGCCGCGAATCTGATCAAAGTCTTCTCGTTTCACGATCGATGTGCGAAAATCTTAAACAAGCGAAAGTAGACTTTTCAAATTCTAAAAGGAAGAACGTTGGGTGGTGTGCAAAATTATTAGCGTTTAAATTGTACATGATAATTAAATTATTTATTTATTTATTTATTTATTTATTTATTTATTTATTTAATTTATTATTATTATTATTTTCTTTTTATAAGAAAGGAACACGAACAACGTATCGGTATTACTTTTCTAGAAAGAAATTAATTAACGACAATGTCAGCCAAAAAAGAACTACTTTCGTTATATCTATCAAATACGAGAATAATTTAGCCGAATACCGTAGTATTTGACACTTTTTTCAAGTATCGCAAAGTAGTGCCATCTTCAAGTCCACGAACTCTGCAATATTGTTACGTTCTCCTCGTAACCATTCGTTCTAGACAATCCAACGTGCTAATGTATTTAGATATAATACTAATAATAATACTCGGTTCGGTATAATATAATTGCTTTACCAACGCCACGTTTGGACGGTCTGTAGAATTTAGAGTATCCCATAACAAGGCGCGAGTTGGACGAGTAAAAAATCGGCGGCCCATCCGGCTAGCAATTGAATTAGTGGAAATAAATAGAACGTCTCGTCTGTGCCGTCTGTGCCGTCTGTGCCGTCTGTGCCGTCTGGACGAACTGCTGCTGTTATCTCTCAACTTTGAATCAAATAAAAGAACAGATCTCCGAAAAAACGAAAACTCCATGCAATACTTGGAATAATCCTCGAACTTGAAAGAAACCCTTAAACCAGGTGACTACCCCTTTTGGAACGAGTCACTATCGAGGCTTGCCGAAGAGGTAGGTTTTTTCCCACTTTTCACGCTCTTCCTCTCCCTCTCCCTCTCCCTCTCCCTCTCCCTCTCTCTCCATTTTTTCCTCTTCTTTCATTTGTCCGTTTTTAGTAGAGTTTGAGAGAGCTCACTTACCCCGTGTCATGCTTCAAAATGGAACACCGAAGGGAAAACGTTGCTTCGTCCGTGCTTCTCCTTCGCCTGCTGATGATGAAGTGTTTAAGACTAGTCGAATAGTTGAATAGGCGCACGGTTGCTTGGATAAAGCTTGTTTCTACTTATCGTTGGCAAAGCAGAAGGAGAGTGGCTCGCAGAATTTGATGATAACGAAGTGTATCGGCGGCAGACGGTGAAATACCTCTGGTACGTCTTGATCGAACGAAAAGGCGAAACGAACGCAAGTAAATCATCAGGTATTGTAAATGGCATGTACACTTTTGTAAAAAAAGGTTTAATCGCTTCGATGTGAAGCGATTATCAAGCCGAGAGATACGATCAATAAATGCTGTTTGTCATTGATTACTGTGTTCTTGAATTGTAGAAACTGTACCTGCAACGCCCTGTATTCGCAGTTAGTTTTAATTTTCAATCAAGCCTAGAGTCTAGTTTCAGTTTGTTAATTTAACGATCGGTTTGTTTGCGGTTATCGAGTTTATATGATAAATTGCGATACGAATTAACGAAACAGATGTATAAGCTGAAATTGAAACTATGTGCCTTTAAGTGCCAGCTTTTTAAATGAATTTTTAAATATGGAATAACAAACGTAACGTTCTTATCCGTTGACGTAGACGTAGACGTTGACGTTGACGTTGACGTTGACGTTGACGTTGACGTTGACGTTGACGTTGACGTTGACGTGGACGTGGACGTTGACGTTGACGTTGATTAAGACGAGGATCCAAGATAAAGATTAAATCTCAAATTTACAAAATTCCATTGAAATTTCAAATCTTTCAAATAAATAATCCTGGAGCTCAACGATATACAAAGTGCAATTCAAACCGCAAATATACAAAATCCAAGGCAAATTTCAAAACTATGAAATTCAAATCCCCCCCCACCCCGAAAGATCTACGATATTCTGCAGTGTCTGTATGTATAGGTACGGTAGGAGAGCCGGTGACACAAAACTTACTTACATAGATAAACATAAACAAACGTAAATATAGTACTTACATCATGGAGCATAAGGAAACATGATATTTGCAGTGGAAGCTGCAGTTGAAGCTGCGGTGGAAGCTGCAGTGGATTGTTTGCCATGTATAAGCGTGATTCACCTAATGCGCCTAATCGCTACTTGCCGAGTCCGAGATAAACAGATAACTTCCGGTTGGGTTTTGAGGTTGTTTGCCCGTGTATTTACGCCGTCACGCACTTAAACTTTCTCGGTGCCATAAGGCAGGGTACAATTTTGACTTTAACGGAAATGCTCGGTGTGCTTGTCAGAAATATGAATATGGGTGGGTGGTGTTGTACGAATAAAATAATCCATTTCGTTTGTTTACATTATAACGTACCTATATATTCTAATCCGATATACACAGTGTATATCTATTGATATCCGATATATTGAATTTTGAATTGTAATGTTTGCTTTTTTATTTTAGACAGCCTAAATTTTTGTTTGCAAAAGCCTACATCTACGCGCTGAATTATCTTACCAAGTAGAAGGATAAAACGATTTCGTTTCTTGATAGTCGCTTTATTGTTTAATCGTTTATCAAAACAGATTCTATAAACTGAAAAGGTGTGTGTCCTCATCTATATATCGTAGAGTAGGATCACTTTCTTCCTCTTAATTCTCCGGGACTCGTTTCTTTGTCAAAGTTCACGGTTGTGAATAATCCACAGGGGTTGGTAATCGTCGACGACACTTATTAAAGAATCGGTACGCTCTGTGAGATCGTTTGTGACAACAGAGCGTACAAATTCTAAAATAAATAACGTAACACAGTGGAATTTCGAAAAACTGCATCTAGATCTGCAGCCGTATTCGAACACACTCTGAGAATCTCTTTCAAATGCCGATACATACCATCGAATATAAAATATTTACAATATGAAATACCCACAAGTAGAGCATCTCACGCAAGATTTCCAGTCCGACCTTCTATTCGCTCCTCTATTCGCTCCTCTATTCGCTCCTCGGTCTGTGCACGACGGATCCACCGTTTACAACATAACGTACTTGCCCTGCCATTCAAACATCACAGTCACGAACAACAAAAATTCCTTCGATGGTGCTTTCACTGGACTGCCTCTTTCACTGGACTTTTTTCCTTCGTGCTTAAATTGCAGAGAAATCGGTGGGGAGGAGGTGACGATCAATTTCATAGGACGATAGGTGACACAATGAAATTGTTCTCTCTCGGTAATCATCTCGGTTATCACGCCACCGTTCAAGGAGCAGAAGATACGTTGCAATGTCAAAGGTTTAACAGGATTCGTAACGAAACGGGAATCTGTTGCACGATAGCGCAAATAGACGACTCACTTTGTTAAATTGTCTGCTAGAGTACAAGCAGAGTACAATTTAATAAATGTAAACGACCTTTATTAATCGATATAGGATGTGCATTTAGAAAATAACTACGACTAAATAACTTTGACGAATGGTTAAATCGTACATGTTTATTAGACGTTTCAACATACTTGGTTATGGTTTGATCGTACTTGGCTGTATCTCTGTGTATCTCTCAAAGTGCTTCTATAATGACTAGAGAGTTGAAATCTGCGTCGTTTAGTCGCGATTTACTTAAGACTTGTATCGTTTTTATCTTTTGTTGTTTCTTTCGTTTCTTGCAAATAGTCGCGAAAGGTTCGAAACTTTCTAGTTATTCGATCCTAATCCTAATAATAACAATATCTATTTGCGCCCTGGAACTTGTATCACTGGGCTATATCTTATGGACTTGAATCACTGAAATACAATATACGTAAGTAGAACAGCTGTTTTATTCCTCGGCCTACTACGCGAAAGCCAATCTCGACTCTACCGCGTAATCTCTACGATGACTGCGCAAAAGCCACGTAATTGTAAAAAGAATCCACGGCATATTCTTTCGAACGATTAATCAGCTACCCAACGGACGATTCCTCCGCGACACGGTTCTCTGGGAATTTCATCAGGCGCTCGATGCGGTCTTGTAATTGGCAGAAATCTCGACCGCGAGTACGCGGTCCACCGGAAGCTGGCGAAAAGTGTGCGGTTGGTCGAGCTTCTACCTCTACCTCGTTCCTTTCGCGTCGAGGTTTGGAAACCAGCAGCCGTAGTCGACCAAACTATGTAGTTTCATAGAGAAGGGAAATACCAAGCGTATATGCAGTGCGTGTAGTGCGTGTCGTATGTATCGTGCTTATTGGCCACCTTGTTAGCAAGAAAACAGAGGCTATGTCGAACGTTTACCGTAATATAAAACGATCGCTGCTATACTTGGTATTGTTTTGTTGTGTAATATATGTAAAATATGTAAAATATGTATAAACATCGTTTGTACGTGCTACTATTTGTTACTTATTTACGGAAGCAAAGAATTCGAGGAAACGTTAGTCCTCTCTACTCTATGGAAAATTCCACCAGGCGATTTTCCATGCGCTGTCAACCGGGTTTCAACGAGTAGGCAGATATAACGTTTAATCTACGATTTTTCCTGGAAAACGTCTCCGGGACTTGTACGAGGTAAGCTGCTGCTCGTGTATCCTTCGATACAAGCACCTCTGTGCGTCTCGCTGCTTGAACTGAACTGATCACCCACTTTCGTTCGTCCGAGGTGGTATTGCTCGCGCGCAGCGATATTTCGGCTGATTTTTAATCGTCCATAACTAGAAAACAAAGCCGGAAGCGCAATGTTTCTATCCTCGACTTTCATTTTATTTTAGCTTCAAGAGTCACTGATTAAATCTTTTTTACCTCTGCAGCCAAACGCCCTGTATATATGCGCTCGACGAGCCAGCTTGGCGACTTTACGCGGCACCGATTACGATTACGATTTCAAAGTTTCATCGTCAGTGTCGTTTCGTATTGCCTCCGGTTCTTCGCTCTCTTGCTTTTGCTACATTGCTTGCTTTTGGTACATTCGTAAATTGTTGGTACATTCACCGTAAAGAAGAAACGAATTTTCATAAAATTCTTTTCGCTTTCTAATCGCATCTTATCACCAACTTTCTAAATCACTACAGGAAGAATACTCTTTGGTTTTAAGAAACGAAAAAAAGTAGGAAGTGAGAAGAAGGGACAATTGTCTTATTTAGACGTATGTTTTCTTTTTTTTCTTTTTTTTTTTTTTTTTATATATAGGTTTTTATCTCTTGCGAACCTCTTTAATAACGTACCTATCGAAACAGTGCTCGAAGCGAATGTAAAATGTCACGCCGCTGTGTACGCTGTTGAAACGCGTCATAACATCTATACTCGCAGCGCCAAACAACTTTCCCTCGCGAAAATCATGTGTCCACGTGCGCACGTCGGTCTTCGTTTGCGAGACAAGCGTTTCGTCGATTTCAGGCGCGAGCTATTCCTTTTTATCGCTGTCTTTCCCCCTAATTTCTCGTTTATTCCCGTTTACCCGTCAACCTCTGCCAGTTTATCAAGTGCTTGGAACGATGTTGGATTTATTATCGTAACAGAGAGTGCCTCGTTGGATATAGTAAAATCTTACGCGCTGAAGAAGTCGCCTAGAATTATCGTGATATGGCATCGCAACTCGTTAATTTATTGTTCGAAAGCATTTCATTCGCCTTTTCTCTCTTCTCTTCTTCGATGACTCGTTCCGTCCTTTCCTTCTCACAGTCCTTTCTCTATCGTATACGCATATTAAATACGAAATGATTCGAGGTAGAGATCATTAGAAATGTCTATTTTTTTGTTACTACTTTTGACTTTTCTTAACCCTTTCGTGGGCACAAAGTTTCCTTCGACTCTACCAAATTTTGTGAGAAAGCGACAATCTCAACGGTACAAAGCATCGCATTAAATAGAATATACCGTATGTTTATTTTCATTGGTTTATCTCCCTTTCCTCCTACCATTGCTCACGAGTAAGGGTAGCAAGTACGTAGTATTACGTGCGTGCAATCACAATTCCAATTGTCATTCGATATTTGCGATATCGACCGTATTAAATAGAACATACCGTACGTTTAATTCGGTAAAAGCAATTTATCTTTTTACTTTGTACCATCCCTTAGAAATAAGGCTGGTAAATATTACGACGTTCATCGGCCGTATCGGCCGAATATATTTTGTTAAATTAGTGTTTATACTAAAATTGGATTTTCCGTTCTCTACGATGGTTTACGCGCAACAGCATAGCGGAAGAGGGAAATTTTTTCTCTATTTTCACCGCCTATGAAAGGGTTAAGTTGAATATCATTCATCGTGCACGCGTGTATCGTACGTCCGCGTGGAAGATGGACGTTTGAGTCACAACGATCGTGAATCTACGCGTACACCACTTTGCGCGTTATAAAAATACATGGATAAAGTGTAAGCGATGCTTGAACTGGCAATCCACGACGATCGTGGCCGTAACGCGAACGTTCTTTCTTTACTTCGAAATATCGTACAATAGAGTTAGGATAGATTCGTTCGTACCCAATTCATGTGTCGGAACGTCAAACTCGATTTCTCCTGGGTCTCTGACGAAACATCTTTCTTAATTAATTATCAAATCGACGACTCGTGAAGCGACTTACTACTATCCGATTTAAACAGTGGAAGCTTCAACGAGCGGTTCGTGTCGTGTCGCCTTTCGTTGTACTAATTGCAAGTACCAGAATATTAATTATATACATGCATGTATATAATTAACTACGTACATATAAGACAAGTTGCGCAGAAGAATATCGTGCGAATATCGGAAGAACGACGACTATGACGACGACGTGACGACATTTGACAAATTCCCAACATTCGTACCATATCGCGCGATACCGTGACCTGACAAATTTCCAATATCGATACCACTAACTATTGAAACCATCGTAAGTAGATACTTGACAAAACGATCTTGGTCGTCGTGCATCCACGTACTTTCCTTAACGCACCTTGACATATTTTTTACATCGGATCTCTCGATCTTCTCGGACGAGAAATTCTTATTTCAAATTCCATTCCGTTCTGCGCTAACTTTTCCACGTTTGGTTCCATCGTATCCATTATCTATTCAAATTTACAAATTTCCATCGCAGTACGTAATGGCAGTACCTAACCCAAACTTAATCTAATCTCTTCATCGTGAACGAACGTTTCGTCAAAAACCCGCGACTAGATAAATCGGCTTACCTGCGTTATATTTACTTTGCGCTTTACAGTCTCGCGTTACTACATATCCACCTCGAAACATTCGCCCAACAATAACAACAACGTTGATCGATCGGTCGACATCCATGACGGGAAACAGATCGAGCGTTAAGTATCATTTACACTAGACTCGAGCTAAGATTCGCTTTAGATAAATCGTCTCTTGGCCTAATTTCAGAAGAACAGATATGTGATCGCTAGTAAATTTCTGACGCGCTACGTTCGTGACATCTTCTTTTTTTCAGATTTTTTTAGTTTTTCTTTGCACTCGTTCGCGAAACTGGTAGATCACCACCATTTCCTCTACGGTTTTGCGACTCGCATGGCTTACCCTTACCGGCTACGATGAATAGTACTACGTACATACTGTTTAGGAATTTTCAGACGCTGGTCAGCGGAGAGGAGAGAACGGACGCGCTCGTTTCGACTTTGATCGCGTGATCGAATTCTCTGTTTCAAAAATGATGTACGTTGAAAATAAGTCGCGCTTTGTTACTTACTGAATTTTTCAAACTTACCATTTGATAAGAAAAGAACTTGGTAGAGAAAGAAAATGTATTCTTCTTTCAACTTGACTTACATTTCTAACGATCCGTTAATCGACCGTTGCGAGCAACGTGGAAATAGGAAATCGTGGAAAAATTGAAACTGTTGATCGAGAGGGTATTCCTTGAATTAAAAATCTCGCGAGATTCTACAGGATGATTTCTACGTAGATTGAATCTGGCAAGAAGGGAAAAGAAGAAGAAGACTGGATGAGAGAAAGAAAGAAAGATGTAACGTGGAGAGAATTGAAACGGGGCAGTGCGCAGTCCCCTCGCGCCAACCAATAAAGTATACGCGATTTGTTTTAATATCTCACGCGTGCGTTCGTTAATTACAATTATTAAGGCTACTTCAAAGCGGTTACAAGTTACGATACGCTAGTAGTAATAATCGACAAACTTTCCACTCAATTTCGCCGCCTATCTTTATCTCTACTCTGCGAGTACGTGTGTGCGTGCGTGTACACACACGCATACACGCACACGTACATGTATGTATAATTCAGTTTATGTATAATCAGCGTGATGTTTTCTGCTTAGTGTCGTTAATCCTTAGTAACGGTAATAGTTAATCGTAATAGTAGTGATTAGTAGTAATTAGTAGCGATTTAATAATAATAATAATAATTCATGGCGACGACGACGACGACGACGACGACGACGACGACGACGACGACGACGACGACGACGACGACGACGACGACGACGACGACGACGACGACGACGACGACGACGACGACGACGACGACGACGACGATGATGACGATGACGATGACGATGATGATGATGATGATGATGATGATGATAATGATGATGATGATAATAATAATAATAACAAATCAATAATAACAATAGTAGTAATAATCGATAATAATAACGTTATCGTTATTATTCTCACACTGTTCCTCGTTAAACTGTTGTCTGTATGCCGGTGACATAATATACATTGTATGTATATTGACGCGGATTCGATTTTTCTTCTTCCGCGGTTTCTGTCTTTCTCCCCTTTCAACTTTCGTCGCGTTGTTAACCCCCCAGCCCTCGATCTTTCCTCGTTCTTGAATCTTACGATCTATAGAAAGATGGATCGACCACGAACGATCCAGCCACTTTGGGAATCCCTTTATCTTCGCGCTATGTTCTTTTTGTTTCCGGTTTCCGGTTTCAGGTTTGGCGCTCATTCGCCACTGAGATCACGGGCACGAGTTTCTTGTGGTCCGACATTTGGTGCTTCGAGATCACGGTGATCACCATCCTTGCTCGACTGGAATCGACAGTCGTCGCGCTTATATTCGCTTTAATATTTCTGTTGTTTATCTTTTCTCGTATATTTCTTTCGTTTTGCTTCTCGTTCTCCTTCTATTTTATTTACTTATTTGTCTCGTTGAGAAAAAGGATTGGGAGATCGGAAGATCGGAAGATCGGAAGGAGCGAGTCGCAGAAGATAGTTCGGGTATCGGGAAAGGTTCGTTGAACGAAGAGAAAAGCAGGTGTTACGAAGAAAAGTATCGAAGAATAAGCTCGGCAAATGGAAGAAGTTGAGGGGCCAAATGGATGAAATCGAAAATCGATTATCGAGAACCGAAGGAAAAGTCTTTTAACGCGCGAAGCGGAGAAGGAGTAAGACTTTGCGGCGAACAAGGTATACGGAGAGAAGTAATCGTGCTAATTTTTCATTGAGAATGAAAGAGAGAGGGAGAGATCGTCGTTCTCGTTAAATACAGACAAAGTTTAGGTAAATGAAGTACAATGTGGACGAGCAATTAGTTTGGCCAAAGCGACGAGAATACGAGAAAGGAAAAAAGAAAGAAAATAGAACGTCTCGAAACGATCAACCTGTCAACGACGTTATAATTGTTTCGAGTTATCGAGAAACAATTATAATTATAGAATTAATAACTGATAAAAATAAATTTAATTTAATAAGGCGACTTTAGCCGATGCCAATTTCTTTTTCAAGATTATTGTATTATTTCACGTATTGTACATACGTGCATACATACGTACGTACGTGCATACATACGTACGTACGTGCATACATACGTACGTACGTGCATACATACGTATATATGCACATAAAGACTCTCTCAATATTCTCAGGTTATTTCTTATAGATTTCGGTTCGTTCTTCGCTCTTGGTTCATCAACGGGTTTAGGTTTGTATTTCCAGCAGATTCGATCGATACGCTTTTAAACGTGGCTTGTTTCGAAGATAAAAGCCTTTTATGCGATAGAAAGATTTGCGTTAGGTTTGTTTAATCCCTAAATGAAAACTGTAACAGTCGATCGATTAAAAAATAAAAGATCCGTAAATAAGAAAATGATATTTAATAGATCTAGATGAATGTAAACGGTGAGCCAACTTGGTTTGCCCAGTTAAGAAGATTTGATAAATAGTTAATAAATTCCACGATACTGAGAAACGTTCAAGGCGAGTGCATAATACGAATAAGGCATTGAAATACACGTTCCAAGTCTCGAAGAATCCCATTTCGTTGGTTTAACTCGAGTTTGAGCGGACGTCTGACTGAATATAACAGCGACGCAACCGCGAACGGAAAGTCGAGGAAACACGGCGACGGGATGAAAAGTTTTGGAATAAATCGAATTGCAAGGATCGGTAGCGAAGACGCTGGATGCTAGAGCATCGAGCAGCGTTAAAGGAAGAACAGCCGAAGCCGAATTTACACGGTTCCTCCAAAGCGAAGCGATGTAAATTTGGCTTGATCGATCGAAATTCGCTGGTTTCTGACCGAGTTTCTTCTTCGCTGCTACCAAAATTTAACCTCGTCTCTTCGGAGGACGAAATAAATGTAAGGTTAAAATATAAGAGTACTTTCTGTCTTCTAAGGAGTATCTTTGCAACCTGCTTTGTCGTCAATCCGCTTTATTCGAGTATACCGATAGTTGAGAATTTATGGAAAAGTATAACTGCTAACTACAAGTTCTGTGTGATGTTCTTCCTTTAAGAGTGTAGACGAATGCCGATGGCAATGAATATTTGATTTGTCTCGCAAGGACATGATCTTTGCGTCGACAGAATTATTATATAAAATAATTTACGAGGCGCGACATACGCGTCAGCGACAATAACAATTACGGTTGCTAAATGGTATTTAGGTTGGGAGTATGTCGGAAATGTCTGAGAAAGTGTCGGAAAGGCTGCAGAAAACGAAGACTGAAAGATTGGAACGAAGAGAATCGTGTTCCTACTCATATTTTAAGGATTTTTAACAATAAGAAACGAGTGTTGCGTTAGTGAAACTAAACTATGTTCATCGACGAATACAGTCGTCCGATAGGTATTAAATGATAGGTATTAAGATCCTAAATGATTATCATCGTTCCAATCTCGCGACCAAAATCAATTTGTAGAAGAAGAGAAACCGAGAAGGAGAAACAAGTGGTTGGTAAAGTCGAAGCAGAAAACGTTTTGCATTCGCGAGGGAAAGGGAGAGGAGGGGCTCGCGTAGGAAATTATGCAAAGTGCAGAATTAAAGTCAACGTTAAGGGTTCGAGTCGAGTCGAGTCGAGTCGAGTCGAGTCGAAAAGAAATTATTGGGGAAAAGGAAGGAGAAATGTACGAATACGAGGTGAGATTGGATGGACGAGAAAAATCGATCAAGACGAGAAGGTGATAGGTTTCGGGCCGATCGATCGGCGACGACTATCGACTGGTCGGCGTGCAGTCGGCAAGAGGGCCAGGACAATAATGGACGATGATCGGTTAGCGCGGTGATTCTCGCGTTACAGGGATCCCGTTGCTTGCATTCGCGGTCTCTTGGTCGCCGGGAACGACGTATTAGCCGCGAAGCACCAGGAGGGCGGCCATCGTGATCGCAAGCATCGTCAAGCAGCTGCTAGATACGAACGATGGAGCCGAGTTGCAACCGTCTTCCTGGCAACAGTACGTCCTCGTGCTCCAGGCCTCTGAAACAGTACGAATTATTCTTTTTATTTTATTTTCAAGAATTGTCACGCGATCGAGCTTCGTAATAATTAGTATCGAGAAATTGGTTTTTTTTCTTCTTTATTTTTGTTCGACGATAAAATCTTGCGATCTTGGACAGCCCAGGGGTTTTACATTCAAAATTTTAGACTATATTTTTGTAGAATTTTAGACGACGCGAAAGCATTTGAACGCTCGATGGAAGAATGCTTTATACGTGGGTATGTTGGTGCGTTATGTGCGAAACGATACGAAATTTCAATAATACCGCGACTAAACGAAATTACTACGATCAAATATATTGGTCAGATTTGAAAGATTCGAAAATGGCAGGACGAGAGGAGTCTTGTAACTGCGAGCCAAGGTCTCTTCGATCTCTTCGATCAACGGGAATGGAATGCGTTGTTCAAGACAAGAACGTTCGCCAACCGTCGATGATTTTCGGGCAGTCGCGAGATGTAACTAGTCGTAATCTATAAGAAACGCTTTTCTATCCATTTTTTGTATTCTTTATTAAATTACTATCGTTATTATCATTATCACTATTATTACCATTATTATCATTATTATTATTATTATCATCATCGTTGTTAATGTTATCGTTGTTATTATTATCGTTATTAATGCAAGTTCTTTCAAAATTTGTCTGTCCTCTTCAAAGTCGACCAATCTGAATCCTACATGTATATAAACGTTACAAGCGATTTGTCGCGGACAGAGGCATCTACTGTATTATATTATCCAACTGGTACGTTCGAGTAGACTGTCTCTAGTGTTGGACGATCGTTCGTGTTGCGTTCGATATCCTCGTGACATTATTAACACGTTTATTGTTGGCACAACTTACGACGAGCACATCAATTTATATCGTTAACCACGATAAGTATAAATATGTCGGTTGTTCGGTGGACTACCACTGAATTCGATAAGATATTCTCCATTTCTTGGAAGCTGAACCTGCAAGCTCCGATCTAACAAGTCCGATTAAATACAGTTTGAACGAAATTCGAAAAGGCAGAAACACGAGCCATCGTAATGCACGCGTACAGTAACGGAGGAAATAGAAAAGAAGCGGTTTCGTGAATGAAAGCGTTCACGCGTCGCCAGAAAACAAGGCAATTTCTTATAATATGAAAGAACCTTCTTCTACCCCCTTTTCGCCATTGAGAAGCAAGGCAAATGAGAAACTTGTTCAAAGTAGGCCAGAGAGACGGGAAGAGTTATCGAAACAAAAGAGGGGTGGAAGATCTCGTTAAGAAGCAAGGTTCATCGACGAAAGGATTTCCGTTTAACGTTTACTCTAATCGAATCGTGGAGAGAAGCTCAACGAATATCGATCTATAGAGGAAAGGTAAGAAAAAAGAGAAAGAAGAAGAAAAAAGAGATAAAACATAGGAAGAGGGAGAAGAAAAGCGTATTGAAAGTCTGACATTTTGTTCGTTTTCCTGTCTATTCGAGGAATTCTTTGTTTTCCGTTCTGAGCATGGGAGAACTGTTTCTGGCAACCGTTTCGGCAGCACACAGCTGGTAAACAAGAATAAAAATCGACGACGACATTCGGTGTAGTAAAGCTGGCGTAAAAATTCGTCGAAATTCTTCCGCGAAAGGTAGATAAACGAGAAGGACGAGGGGAGGGGTCGCGGCGTTATACGGGAGTCCATTCGGAAAAGTTGTTGTTTCGCAACTGAAACCTCCGCCAACTTGAAAACGAAAACTAAGATAAAAGTCGAAAATACATACACGGGATAAAACAGACTGTAGCGGAAGGGGTGGAGATAAAGCTAAACGCTAAACGTTTGAATCGAAACAAAGTTGTTACGGAGGTAGGGCGAAACAGGATTTCAGGATTTTAACGCATTGGCGATTACGAATTTACGAAAGCGTAGGCCGGATTTTCAATTTCAGAGCGTCTCAAATCTACCCTTGATCGCGTTACTCCCGTTACTCGCGTCTTTTCCAACGACCTGCTTCTTCTCTTTCTCTCTCGTTCGTTCGACGTTCGTCCAAAGCTCGACTTCCTCGACTTCCTTCCGGCAAATTTTGCGCACGATACTCTATTTAATTGGGAAATTCACGGGCGAGGGACACTTTCCCCGTCGACAGCCGATTCGATGGCTTTTCGGGGCTATTCCCTTTCTTTCGACGATGCGATCGATCGATTTGAATTCGGATTAAGACTCGTTTAAAGTTCGTTTCGTCTATTCGTTATGTGTTTACGTTGGAACATTTTCTTTTATTCCACGTGACATCGTTGCTGCGATAAGTGATAATCTATAAAGATTGGAAATAATTAGAGCTTTGATATAATAGAATACAAAGATCCACGTTTAAGATGTTGAAAGTACGTCGCGTCGTCGCGATACCGTGGAATAATAGCGACGATAATAGAGAATGAGAATGTTCCGACGTGTTCGCGAGCCCCCAGAGAGTCGTTTTCGTTGCCGGAAAGCCGTTTCGAAAGGACGACTTTTCAACGGCAGATCAATCGCTTTAGCGGCCTCTCCGTTGACAATTTATCCGTTCCCTAGTATGATATTTCATATCGATGACCGTCCTGTGGCAAGTTGATACGCTTGATCCCGCGAATACGTCAATTGGGAATAGTCTGTAGTATAGGTTCGTTGATTCAGCCACCTCTACACCGACAGACACTGTCTGCGTATATCGTCCGCCGACAAAAAGAGTGAATTGCCCGCTAGAAATGTGCCGGATACTCGAGTATACCTCGGTGTCGATGAGCTAAGGACGCGTCGAACAAAGGGAGCACGCGAATCGTCCAAGTATATTTTTTGGAAAAATGTGATCATTTTTTAATTTTAAATCCTCGCTTTTAATACTACAACTAATACACACGTCCACTTCTGCAGTCGGATATCAGTCGGATGTAAACGAATACCGTGTCATCACAAATCTCATGATAACGCACAAATCGCATAATGGATGTAAGTACAATGGAAAAATTGATAACACGAATTGATAACCCTAGAACTGGTTAGATCAAAGAAATTGATAGACGCAGTTGGAAGACTCGGTAGAAGGATGTAAATGAAAAAAAGAAAAAAATGTAATGTTATTATCGCAAAGGTAAAATTTTTAGTACGACTAGTAAAATTTTATGGACTTTTCATTTGTTTAACTATAAACTCTGATCTAAGATTTCGAAGAAGATGATAATTCTTGAATAACGTAATCCTTACGTAATCGTAATGTACAGTAGTGTTTGGAATGTTGGGAATGTTGGGAATGTTTGGAACACAGATGTACATGCGGTAATTACATATGCATTAAAAATTGATAATTCTAGTGTTACAGTTAAAGCTAAGACTTTTCTCCTTACAATTGGATCGCGGTAATAGATGGCGATAAACTAGTAACGGGGATGCAACTCACCCTTCTCTGTGCACACTGGCACGCAGTCTCGAACTGTCGAGCCCTCGCTGACATATTTCTGAAAGAAATAGGAGAAATTACTCGATTAATTATTTCTGTACGGTCCAAGATTTGTTTTTTTAGGAAATAGATAAGGACGGTTAAAATAGTTACTCATTGCCGGTTGAAAACGATAGGAAAGTCAGTCGATAGCATTGGCCGTATAAAAATTGTTCGTTGCACCGTACTAGATGATGCCAGTTGTGAACATTTTTTAAGCGTGAAGGGTTAAAATAATTTTGGTCGATCTTAACCGACCGACACAATCACTTATATACTAAGAAAAATTATTTTCCGACTTTGATCTTCTAGTGTCACGTGAGAATGCTTCCTCCTTCCTACAGCCATATTTAGCCATATTTAGCCATATTTAGCCATATTTAGCCATATTTGGTCATATTTAGCCATATTTGGCCATATTTAGCCATATTTAGCCATATTTAGCCATATTTAGCCATATTTCCGTTTACAAAATCGACAAAAAACAGAGCGAGCCTTTTGCATAGCACTGTACGTGCACGTACGTGTAACCGTATATTGGAAAAATGATCGAGAGACATCTAAACGACTGATCGACACGAGAGATGTGTGTTAGAACGATCACAAAGCATGGTATCAAAGTTGTATCTTGCTTTCGCGTGGAAAGTCTTGATAAAGAATATGTTGATTATTCGGTATCGTGGCTGGGAAAATTGTTGGGTTAGGAACAATTTTTCCGAATATACGTATGCATGTTCTGTCGTTTCTTCGTTTCAAGGACGGAGATTCTACAATATTGTAGAATATTACTGCTTACTTTTATACACGCGAGATGTAGCCTAAATCACTTGGTACTGAATTTTCCTCGATCTAGGACAGTAACGCTCAAGATGCGGCGTTAGCATTCGATATTATTCGTAGCGTTCTACGTTCTAAGCGTTCTATCATACACGTTGACAAATATTTTTTCATTAAAACTTTGTCAAGTATTTCTGAACGCTCAAACATCCACAAGCTTTCGCGAACGATTTAAGAAACTTTTCTATATATATTTGTTAAGTTGTTACGGTAGTTGGAGTTAGGCTAAATTTAAGTACGTGCATCTCTTTTCACAGATCAGTGTTCGTTTCATCCGATCAAATTCATCGTCTATCAATCTCATCGTTCGAAAGAAATCGAATAATACGTTCGAAAGTAATCGAATAATACGTTCGAAAGAAATCGAATAATACGTTCCGTGCAATTAGCAGCCGCTGTTCTCGTACAATTATTACTGTAACAAGTACAGGACGCGCGATGAAAACCGAACAACAAAGGTCAATATTTGCCGTCAAATATCGTTTAACGTCGCGACAGGACGTGTCGGGAAAATCAATCGAGTTTACACGTTCATACGACTCGCGACGATGCTCGTGACTCGCAATAATACAAAACAAATACCTCCTTGATCAAGTGTCCGATTCTCGTTGACTCCCGTTTCACGAATCTTATTCCGCTCGAATTGAGCTGTAATTTCCTTGGCTCTCATCTTCCATGTGAAACTATAGTACGGTGCACGGATTACCTTTACTATTACTACCCCAAACTTTACTACACAGATCGTCTTTTACGTTATTTCAGAATCGAGAAACAATTAATCGATATTTAAGTGCTCGGTAGATCTAATATTCAGTCTGTTCTCATTACTGTCTGATACTATACTACACGTAGATAGATATACACGTAGATAGATAGGCAGAAGTAAAAATTCAGAAATTCCGATATACGAAGAAGCGATTTGTCAGGGAAAAGCAGACGTAGATGTTTGGCGAATTCGCGCAAAGGCGACACGCCGGTATAAGAGGGGTAGAAGAAAGGGAAAGAGAGAGAGAGAGAGAAAGAAAGAGTTTCATTTGTACGGGAAGAGGAGGTACGGATAAATATGTACGGAGAAGGCGGCGGGTTTAATATGTACGAGGTCCTCGGGGCGTTGTAATCGTTGGATATCGATCACCGCCCGCCTATGACCTATGACGGCTATGGCTTTGGCTATCGCTTTGGCTATGGCTTTGGCTATGGCTTTGGCTATGGTTATGGCTACGTCTATGACGCAGCAGTGTCCGTTTCGAGGGACTTTGAATTCGTGCAATCAGAGAACATAGGCCGATCGAACTGATAACTTTCGACTCGGTCGTCTTCCATATGATTAAAATTTCAACAAATTTATATCGTAATTACATTAAATTGCGATATATCATAATACAAAGTGGCCAACGGCGTGTTTTACTAACGGCTAAATTAAAGAACGCCGCTCGTGTCCGTGCGGATACAAATTTCGCTCGATGTATTAACAGCGTACAAGTTAATGGAATTACGTGTACACGATTAGCGGCAATCTTAACTTTCGCGTCATTATCTACATTATCTACAGTTCTCACAGATAAAGTTAGATCAAATTTATCGATACGCGTGTATGTGCTACTAAAAACCACGGTGCAACTTTCATACCTCCGTCATATTTTTACAACGACTGTCGTCGACATGAATAATGTATAGGTAAACACAGCGCGAGAAGCAAGAATATCACGGAATTAATCGTAAGTAACCCCGGGAGACAATCACAGGCCAGTCTGGCTCCAATATAAATTCAAATTTCGCCGAATTCATTGTACTCCTTTCCACGGAGTCGACCAATTACGAGTTAATCCTCTTTCAAACTCTACACTGGAAAATTCGATTCCATTTAAAAAACACACGCGCGCGCGATACCAGCCCTACTTTCAAATTCAATCGATCACGTTTTTCATCGAAAATAACAAAAAAGACATTGTAGGAATATTTTAATATATTTGCTTGTTCTATTCAAATTGTTCCAAAATCGGACAAGTATAAAAATTAAAATAAACAGCATTCATATTTATCGTCTCAACCTTGAAATTTTTCTGCTCTATACGTATCTGTGCACGATACTTTTTATTTTCTAAGTAAATTAAGTCACGATTTTCCAAGTTTAATTTTACTTGATTCTCAACATGAATTTCTTAATGACGGCGGACTGAAATTTTCTATCGAAAATTACAAGTAAAATTACGGATACAAGCGGCGTTTTTCAATTTGATCGCTATTGAAACGTGTTATCGATGACTTTGCGCGCGCGCAAATTATACTATGTATATATACACGTATAGTGTAGTACAATTTGATGCGATGAAATATAAATTTGTTGAAATTTCAATAATATATAGGAATATATAGGAATATATAGGAATATATAGGAATATATAGGAATATATAGGAATATATAGGAATATATAGGAATATATAGGAATATATACGAATATATACGAATATATACGAGTATCGCTTGTAGTAGGTGGCACGACGATGATTTATATTCGTAAGAATATAAGAGAGAGTTTGAGAAATGTTGGACAAAGGTGGCCGTAAGATTAATTTCTAAATAACCGAGAGAGGAAATCTCGTTTGCTAGATTCCGCAAAATGCATTATATATAATGGGCGATATTTTATCTGCACACGTGTGCATCGTAATCGTATACGTCGTATATGTACGTCAATCAACGTTTTCCGATCGAATCTGCCAATTACGTTACAACCTTCGAGTAGAACGAGAGCCCTGCGAAAATTCTTCGAAACCGGGTTATTAAAACAAATCCGATGGGACGAGTGCCAGAAGAAGAATCTCAGTCTTTAAATTCTACGAGAATCGGTCTTCCACGACGGTCGGCATTGTAATGCTCCGTTTTATTTTCATGCACGCTGCGCCAGATGACTCGTAGGTGAGCGAATGCCAACGGGACACAAGGACGGGGAACGGTGGGCGTGAGAAGCGGAAACGCAATCGTAAAAGACCGCGAGCAGCGGAACGGGAGGGGCGGGTTTTATCGATGGATAACAGTCACCAGCAGTCACCGATCGGACTTTAACAGCGAAATGCCTACGTGAGAAATACGTCTTCGGATGAATTGCGCGTACAACGTATAAAGGGATAGCGTTGTTGGAAACTTACGAGTGGAAATCAAAACGCAAAGGCGATCGAAGTGTGTTCGTCAGCAATAATCATTTCGCGACAAAAATTCTATAAATCTTCCCCTAAATTTTGAATATAATATTTTGAAAGTTGCAACCGTATCGTTACCTTTGCATCGTTCTATCGAATCTCATTTCTAACCGACGAATACCTTTTACCTTTCGAGGAACGACCAGGATATCGCGAATCACGACCAACGATCGATCGACGTATAACAGGATGTCACCGATTGACAGTAGTTTACGGTGGCTCGATATTCGTCCGCGCCAGTAGTTAATGACTGACAGTGGCAGACAGCGGGAACAGGCTGTCGATAGTCCTAACACCGGTTCCGCGACCTGATATCGTTCGAAGATATCCGATCGTTCGAGGGAGATGGACAAATTTCATCGACGTAAAATTATCGACCGCTGGAAATCAAAGCTGGACAGATTTACAGAGATTCGTATAAAGAGACTACAATATTTGTAGAATAAACGCACGATTTTGACTCGCAAAAGTATCTCGACGCTTACGATAAACAAATTGTACGCATATATCCTGCATATATCCTGCATATATCCTGCATATATCCTGCATATATCCTGCATATATCCTGCATATATCCTGCATATATCGTGTATATATCGTATAGGTGTGTATATTAAAGTTCGTATACTTTCACGGGTACTAAAGTAACGGCGAGAGACCCGGCTATTGCGACTTTATTGGCAAAATTTGAAATCGATTTGAAAATGCATACGTTATGCGTAATACTTAGGCTCGAGAAATGCTTTTGCGAACCGTTGCAAAATCAGAGCGGATTATCTCCATTTCCGCGAGAGATAAGATTAGGTTATTAAATGGCCGAAAATTATAGCTACATTTCTAAATAACGGCCATGTAAATCAAATATAGAAACAAAGTATGAAATAACAGATACGGTAAAAGAATCGAAAGAGTAGCAGTAAAAATAAGACCACCCTTGACATCGAAAATTCTCGACTCCTAGGAATGAAAAATTAAACGAACAAACGTACCTGGAATAATTCCTTACCCATTGAAATTCTCAGAAGCGAAATAAATAAATACTAAAGGACAGCTGTAAGACGTTTTACCTCTCTTTTAACTTGTCACGGCAAGATTTTCTAGTTGGAAAAAGAATTACATATCTCGCAAGATGGGTTTCAGATGTGTCCCGGCAAAGTTTAACCGAACTCGAAGTTTCGAAGCGTCGTTCATCGACGAGGGTGGTTTTCTCCACCTCTTAACCGAAGACTGCTTCGACGTACACGCCGATCCAATTGCATTGCGGAACTGCGAGCATCTCTGTTTGCTGGTTAAAGCGTGCTTGGGCTGGAGAGGAAATCCTGGTCTCGCGTCGCTACGCATACGAACAATGTGTGCTGGAATCAGCAGTTGGGGATGGGGGATGAGCGTGGGGAAACGTAAATACGTTGCGTTGGTCTTGAATCGAACAACTGTGTTACCGACAGTGTTCGTAGAGAAACTGCCTGCTTTTTCCTAATTTCCAGTCCGATTTAACGCTCAACTACAATGCAATATACAATAAATATACTGTGCACGTATGTAAAACTACAATTCCAACGATTATAATTGTATTACGAACATTTCGTTGATTGTTTTATTCCTTCTTTTAACTATAATATAGGCTTTGAAAATACGTTTCTTGTACTTTGAAACACCATATAAATAAAGAACTGCTACCAAATTTTCATTCGCGTAATAATTACAAATTAAATTAAGCTGGACGCGCAGGCGCACGCAAACACGCACTGGCGCTTAGCGTTTTCGGCAGTAATTATAAACGCGCAGCACGCGCTTTGTTTTCGTAGAAAGCTTTAAACGAAGTCGATGTATAATCGTAAAACAAGCTACGGATAATGGACGTTGTATCGTATCGTATCGTATCGTATCGTAACGTATCGTTTCGTATCGTATCGTATCGTATCGTTTCGTATCGTATCGTATCGTATCGTATCGTATCGTATCGTATCGTATCGTATCGCATCGCATCGCATCGTATCGTATCGTATCGTATCGTATCGTATCGTATCGTATCGTATCGTATCGTATCGTATCGCATCGTATCGTATCGTATCGCATCGCATCGCATCGCATCGCATCGTATCGCTGGTGTCTAGCGCCGAGCATTGGAAATACGTAAGTGGCTGCCAGAGTCCAAGCGCTTAATTGTTTGTGGCTAATCCATCGATCTTCGTTCCGAGAGACAAGTTGTCGAAAGATGGATGAAAAGGGCTTTCAGGGAACGGAATCGATTAGCCAAAGTTTCCTGAACTAGAATTAACAAGTTTTGAGAAACGTAAGCTTTGGACATTGCAACGTGAAAATTAAGGATGGTTTCTTTCGACAACTGCGACTTTAGTTATGTTCACTTTTATTGAAAATGAATTTCAAGTTACTTGTTAATCTTATTTCAACACTCTGCCACGTATCGTAGATTATTTTATAAGACAGCGAGTCTCTGGGAATCGAATCGAAACGAACGAGATGCGCCTGTAGAGAAATTTTACGAACGAGAGACTCGATAGAAAGGCGACAAACGATATATATAAGTTAGGTACAGATAGTCGTATACTTTCATCTGATATGAGTAATACGAAAGAATCGTACGATCCTCGTTGGGGTTGGGTAGTGTAGCGCGGTATAGGATAGGATTGGAAAATGAAGGAAAACACCGTTTCGAGTTTCTGCGAGCCATTTGTCTCCCGGTGGGAACGATTGACACGGATATGTCTGAAACACGAGCGACATTTGGTGGCAGCAGGAAGCAGATTCTTTTGCGGTGGAATCGGTGCAGTCGTTGGAGCGCGGAATATGGTCAAAGTAGCCGACGTCAAGCTTTCCTTCGTAGCGCTGCTACTCGACTACAAGCTTTTTCTACTTAACGAACAACGAAACGCGATATCTCAGGGCTTTTACCAAGACCTTGAGGAAATTTAAGAAGAACAAAGTATCGCTGCTCTGACACCTCCACCGTGTGTCTTTTAACACGAGCATCAATCTTTTTTCGGAGAAATGGTTTCATCCAAACGGAGCCGGGGCAGCCGGACCCTGTCCGTGGCCCCCTTTCGTTAGTAAACTCGTCAAAAAGCTCCTCCGACCTTCAAACGGATCGCGTCGAGGTGACGCGTACCGTGACTTGGTCTAAATGTTTTATGCATTAAAACGTGAGAAGTGGAACGTGGAAAAACTGGAAAAGCGCGCATCGCGTCGCTTTCATACACTATCGTCGTCTCTTTTCTCCTTGCTTGCTTGCTTGCTTGCTTGCTTTTTCTCCTTTTCTTCTCCAACGCCGTGACAAACCGACTGTCGTACCTCCAAATAAACTTTTCCACTTGCCAGCTCCACTCTTTTCAATTTACCGTATTCAGTGTACAAATCATATCCTATCTGCTTGCGCTGTTTGTTTCGTTGGATTTCTTACATCGCGTCGGATAAATGCTCGCAACAACTTGGTACGGACTAGGTGCTCTCTCCGTGGTGAAGAGGGTAGAGCAAACTTTTGTCAAATTGGCGGGATTTCAACTCTGATCGGAAATTCGATATCGCTTTATACGCTAACAACGATCCCTATTCCTATTTCTTGTACAATACGTCGATACATCACTGTATCTATGTGTGACTAATATTGGAAATACGATTTCCTTTCCTTGGTATTTTTCTCGAGTATAACTCTCGTTAGAACTTTTGTAAAAATCACCAATTACAAGGAACGATTTAATAGAAGAAAATTTCCAAGGATAAAGGAAAAATAATAATTTTTAAACGTCTGCTTTCAAAAGCCGACAGTTGTTGTAACAGCTTTCCTATATCGACTATATAGTCTGATTGAGAATTTAGAGCTTGGATAGACAGAGAGAGATTGCAGTGTCACCGCAAAGCAGCTGTATTGCAAGAAAGCAATCGGCCACGTTGATTAAACGCGGTCGCCGTTCGTTTATTTTCGAGCCGTTGAAAATCTGGCAAACTTATTTTTGCCCGATTTATTTGGCATTCGATCGTGAATTTCTTATGGACGTTCAACGCGTCAGCGTCCCATCGGAAACGAACCAGACAGAAGTCTGTCCCGACGCTCTTTCCATCGTTACCGTCGGGAACGTTGCTGTCGACTCTTGGTTACACGATACATCGCGATCCTCTTCGCGTTGTTCGATCGGATAAAAGTCGATCAGAATCTGCGACACGCGAATACAGGCTGCGGTTGCTCGTATGTACCATCACTGCGTACCAGCGAGAATATCGGATCACATTGAATCGGCATCGAAATTTATATTTCACTACCTACCATTCGTGTTGATACTTTTCAAACGATAGCGTCTTAATTCGCGAATAACGCGTGTATTTTAACGTCGCGAGGGTTTTAACGTCACGTACCGAGGATTCCGTTAGGCCGGATTTATGCCACGGTCGAAAACAATCGCTGTATTTGAGAAATAGAATTTTAGCGATACTGTCGTAAGCTTCGGAGTTTGCCAACGTTTCTGCGACGTAAAAAGAGGACGATCTCGCGTAATGTACGTGAGAATATGAACTGGTCGATGACGCGTCAAACTTTACAACTGCTTGTTACTCGTTGGTCTTGGTTTTTAAAGAGCCATATCTATTCGTCCTCTCCACCGTAGAATATCCCACTTCGAGCAGCAACAGAATCCCCAAACAACGAAAATCCCCCTTTCCAAATCGAATCTAACTCGCCGCCAACTCTATCGCGCAAGCAACTAAGCGATCTGGCGGTCCTGTGGGAGATCGGCTAAGGTTAAATCTAATCACACGGCGGCCGGTACTCCCGTTGCTGTCGCAAAATGTTAATTAATACCAGGCGAACGCACCGGTGGCAGGAATTCGAAGGCCACGTCAGAATATCCGACGGTATGATATGATAATGCAGTTACGGGGACGCTCGTCTAGCCGGAAGCCAGTGCGCGCGACTGGGAATCGATAGAGTCGAAGAGGCACGCGCTAGAAGCGGATACGAGACCGGATACGAGATGGCCCGTTAATTCGCCGGGATTGTCCCTCCTTCAAGGACGATCCACGCAAGGATACCTTGCGATCGTCAGACACGTGCCCGAACACGATAAACGGATTACGCGATTCGATCGAGTGTCTCGGGGTCACTGAGTCGAGAGAGACGGAGCCGACAGGGAATTCCAATTACAGTTCTTTGGTTCGATTTATCGTAAAGTTAGAACAAGCGTACACAGAGTCGGTGTACACTTTCTGGGCTGCGAGGCTAAAATAAACAATATATCTGTCTGTCTCTCTTTTTATTAATCACAAGAGATATTAAATATGGATAAAAATTAAGAAATTGTTTACACAAGAAGGAAGCGGTCAAATTTCTCTCTGTACCAAACGCTTTCCATTATCTCCGCATAATTCCGCAAGCTTCTCTTCTCTTCTTAAGAAACAAGTTGAAACGTTTCTCAGCCTCGCAACGACGAAAAGAGAACGTCTCTGCGCTTTTTGTACAGCGTTGCACTTGTACAGCGTCTGGAGACACTTTGTTCCTCGACAAAAACACGAAACAGAGCCACGACTTGGAAACAACCACGATTATCCGCGATTAACGATCGCGATTTGAGACTCGGTGCGCTGTTCTACTTTCCCCCCCCCCCCCGGGCAATACTCTGCCTTCCCTTCCCTTCGCTTCGGTCTTCGCTTTCTCAGTTCATCGAAAGTCTCTCGAAACTCTTTCTGCTATTTTCATCCGACTCTCCTCCTCTTTTTATCTTTCTTTCCTCTTTTTTCCTTCTTTTTTTTTTCTTTTTTCTTTTCTATGTAAACGTCAAACCTTTGGGTGTAAAATTTAATTTATAAATCGATACAACCCGAGCTAGCCGGAACATACGAGAATGGCAAGCGCAACATATACGCTCGCTATCTATGTAGCTGCTGCTAAAAGCATAATTGGGCTCGAGCGCCCAGTTGTCGGAGCATTTTAAATTTAACGTCGCGATAAGGAGAAGACGATCGGTCAAAAAACGACGATTTCATGTAGCTGCGCGCTCTCCAAACTTCCAAGCAAGCGCGTGTAACTTACTTTTTTCGTTTTTTTGTTTTTGCTTTCTTTTTTTAATGACCAACATCTTGGATTATCAATCATTGCAAACATACTGTGGCATGTGTGATCTAACAAGCTGGAGCGTAGCGAGAAATTCGATGAATGCGCGGCAATTGGCAGGGCGGTTACGCTTATACACTTGTACGCGTATACGGTGCTGTCTGTTGTTCCGCTATTTGCGAGGACGTGCGTATGAGAAATACATAGTGCCGAGTTTCGGATGCCGATGCTACGTGTAATACTATTTGTGGATAGGTGCAACATCGATAAATATAGTATTCTATAATAGGACAATCGTCTCTCGGCGTTCCCATCTCTGTAACCTGTAAGAAGAAGTCTATGCTCCGAATGAAACTCAGGCCAACCGACGAACGGGGAAAATTTCTTTTGATCGACGGCCAATATCGAATCAATTACTGTTCCAGGCCAGTCGGAAGCACCGTTATCAGCGTCGTTCCAACGTTACCCCACCGCCACCCCCACCTCCGGTTTTTCGATCGAAAATCCTCGCTCTGAAATCATGGCTAACGTTGTCCTTCCGGTGAAGGGGATCAATAACGAGGGAGATTTAATAAAGTGGATTACTTGGCGCTGAGAAAAGGGCTGGAACGGGGATAGCTGTCGCCAACTTGTCCACGACTCTCACGCAACTATTCGCGAGGCTGACCTGCGTTTATCGAGCCACGTGGATTTAACACGGATTTAACACGGATTTAACACGCGGTCAATTGGGTCGCCGCGAATCGCGAGTTTAGGCGAGGCTCAAGTTCGGATGCGAGGGAAGCAAAGATGGAGTGTTTTTCAAACGCTCGTATCTCAGGTTTTGGGACGTTGGTTTCGTGAAACTTTACCTCGTTTCGCGATGGTCCCGCTCTCTAGCCCTGTCGGCTGTCATAGGCTGTTCTTCGTGTATTCCATGATTCTTGTTAAAAGTAAAGTTAAGAGTAGAATAGCGGTATAAAATTTACTACGATGGTACACTGTTGTATCTTCCGGAGTTTAGAACCTATCGTCGTCGTTATCGTTACATTACCAGCAGCGAACGACAACGAAAGAAAAGAAAACTGATCTGATTACTCAAAGGCACCAAGCACGGTTAGTTACCAAGTATGGTTACCAAATATGGAACGCGTCGCGTCGCAATTTACTCGCTAAACGACAACATCCAGCGAAATACGTATGTTGAAAATTGATCTTAAATTTCAGTTTTTAGCGTAGGCCACGAAAACTCGTGTTTTTCGTTGATCGACGTAATTCGAATTGACATCTTTGATCAACATCGTTAAACGAATATCGTCGTTCCCTTCTTCCAAATTTTGTCCATTAGGAAAGAAGAAAAAGGAAGGAAAGACAAGAAAAAAAAGGAGAAAGAAAAAGGAAGAAAAGAAGCAGTCGATTGGACAATGAACAACAAATTTAATAAAATCCGGTTTGGAGTAGAAGATAAGACAAACGTTTACTTACAATGCACCATTCGGCCGTGGGTAAACAGTCCTTTAGATGCATGTGAGCGGTGTAATTGATGCACGGTGTGATGCTACCGACTCCCTCGTTGTACTGTCCGCATTTATAACATTTGAGACCGTGCGTCAGCCCTGAAACAATGCGAATTCTTTGGTAAAATAAATTTCAAACGATCCCTTGTCCAACGATAACGCTGTTAAAACGAACGATGCTATGAAACCTCTGGTCAAAATGATTTATACAAGAAAATTTGATATCATAATATCGTAATACAGGGAGACTGTTATAGTTAAAAAACAGGATAAAAACAAGGATCTACTAACGAGAAATATATTAGCATACGATATCGTAATCTTTCCTCGATCTCGAGTAAAAAAATTGGTCAGTGGCGATTACCCTAATATTTATCGATATTTTCAAAGTTGTTGAACCGAACCTTGAGACAAAAATTCCAACGTGATTTTAACACAAATCGTGATAAAAATTCTAGTATCAACGGTAAAAGTAATAAAACAATAAGAGTGACTTTGAAAAATGTGGGAAAAGGTGGTATAGCGAACAACAACTAAACTTGGAAAAAACGTTAAAAAAGTAGAAAAGACATTAAAGGTAAAAAATTCTCCTTTTTCTCGTTTTTCTCATTTTTCTCATTTTACGAAGAATTTACGAATTTCCGCGCAAGTGGTATGGCTGAATCAGAGTCTTTTAATTAGTACAAGCGCGACAGAGGATCAAAGCAGCTCCATGCGACAGAACTAAATCACGAACTCGGTAAATCGAGTGTATCGCGTCTTTCTGCGTCGCGTCGCGTCGCGTCGCGTCGCGTCGCGTCGTCTAGGGTAATCCGTTCCACGGAAGATTGCTTGCGAAAGTAGAAATTACAGACCCGTTTCCGCTTTGAAGTCGAAGGGGCCGCGAAACTTTTCAACCTGTCCCCGTGACGAGCTTTGAACTTTGAAACGCCGAGAGGCAGCGACACTCTCGGTAGAACTCTCCACGCTGCACTGTGCAAGCTGGCAAAGTCGCAAAAGATACTGGGGCAAACTCGTTCGAAATTCTTTCAATTTGAAATCTTCGAGTTGACAACAATTTTTAAGCGCCCCATAATGAGCTGTGGTTGCGGCCAAAGAATACAAGAAATACAAGACATACAAGACATACGAGATTCATAGAGAGACAGAGGTTGTATAGAATCTGACCGAATAAAATGAAATTTACTTTGGTTCGCTGGAATAATACCGAGCGTAAAACCGGATGATACAGCTGTAACATCCGGTTAACGTATGGCCGAGTATAGGCTTTATCTTACGATAAACTGCCTCGAAGAAACAAACAAATTAAAATAAGCTAAACGAGATAAAAGCAAGTAAAATTATAACGCTCTCTTTTACCAGCTTGGAACTTGCACGTACATTTTGAAAGTTTTATTCTTGCCTATTGCGATATTCCATTATATCTTACCAACGTGCAATCGTGTTATATTAAATTGTTTATTTATATTGCAGCGATTACTTAAAGTCAGGATTAGAAATTAATAATAATCAATCCTACCTAGTGAGGTAACGCTGCCACCGTGCGGATCTGGATTATTTAACATACACTGCGCTAATGATATACTTGTACTCTACTCAAACATGTTTCTGTACTATATTATATATATATTCATTCGCGCGTTCCTCCAATCTGGATAACCCCGACGATAATAAAGAAACAAACAGAGAGGAAATATTTTTGCATCGTCGCGCGGCGAACTTGGGACAACTTAAAACTTGTAAAAGTGGCCATTCTGAAAGGAACAAGTTTCGAGTAAGAATGGAAAGAAGCGTTCGCGTTCCGAGACCTCGACACGCGAGCTTGTGTTCCACATGTAGGAAGTTGTTGGATCTTATCCCGTGCACAGGGATACGATACACAACCGCGAGGCGATAGAGGTTGTGCAAGTGGGTTTCGAAAGTTTCTATCGTCCCACGGCCCGCCCCGTCGATGTTCGAAGATTCGCCAAACTTCCGCAAACGTATCCGGCAAGGATAGTCTCTAGATTCTGACCTAAAACAGGCCCGCGCCTATCTACAGTTGCTACCAAGAGTTTTCGTCCAAGATATTGTTCTATTATACGATATTTTAATCGATGACGACGGAAGGAACGTGATAAATTGCGTTTTTTTTTTTTTTTCTTTTTTAATAAATTGCGAAAATTCTTCGTTTCTTACGAAGCACTCGATAATTCTAAGATCGAATATTACCGAAATTCTCTTTTTTTTAGTTGTTTTTATTTGTTTCTTTTTGCGACCTAATTAGATACCCGTTCTTTTCTCTCAGGTTAAATATACCTTAATCGTAAGGTTTTACTCGTACCTCGAATATTAGAACAATAGCGTTCGTTGTAAGATCAACTCCAGCGTTGAATTATTTAAAATTATTCAAGGTGATAGATAATTTAAACGAACCACGAGGCTTGTAAAAAATTCAACTTCTACCTTGAACATAATCCTTTCCCTAAATTTATATACCTATACCACTGATATACGTAGATATACCACTGAACCGACAAAAGTATTTTATTGGAGATTGAAAAACGCTGGCGAACGATAACGGAACAAATATTTTCATCTCGCGGATCCTCGGCTGTGCCGATTTTTCTGTATATGGCACTCTTAGAGCGCTGGAAACGATCTATTTTCTTTTAATTCGGCAAATTCTACCGGTTCTACAGTTTCGTCCTATTTTCTTTCTTCTCCGCTGTTGCAAGAGACACGTTGATAAATTTGCGGTTCTTTCCTAACTAATATACGATATAATGATAACAAGATTCGCGTCCAAAATGACAATTGTTAATTTAAACGCGCGTTCTCATATGTTCAACGACAACGAGCATGCGATACCAGCGACGGGAAGCATCCGATAGCAGCGACGGGAAGGGTCGCAGCGATACAGATGACGTTTACGGCTACCATAAATCAGTTAAATCGATTCAAACGCGTAAGGTTTGCGTCTGTAGTATCGCCGACTAATCGCTTGGATCGGTCGTATCTGTATGTAGCTGTTTCTACGGGTTAGGTATACGCGTTATAAGGTGTAACAAGTTTCCAAGGCAACAACTACATTCGATCGATCCACGTTATCCAGGAATTTTCCACGAACGAAAAGTATCGCTTTCCAAATAATCGACTAAACTCGGAAAAGTTTACAGGTGCGTTTTTCGCAAAATTTCTATCCCTCCCGTTTCGAACGCGATACGCGATACGCGATACGCGATACGCGATACGCAACGACGCAGCGAAAAGCTGTAACAGAGCGATCGTAAAACGAAAATTAAAATCGACTGGGTCAGTTTCGTCAATGTCGTTTCGAATGCTTGGAAACGATTCGCGTGGTAAGTTTCGCGGAATGGCGCTCGCTTTGAGAGAACAAATAATCCGGCCAAGGGTGGGTAAAGGTGGATGCTATCGCGAATGCAAGAATTTACGGCGACGGGAAATGAACGCGAGCGTCGCTTCGTGCAAGTGAACGTTAAAAATGCGCGTGAAAACAAACCGAGGGGTGGAAGGGAGAAAAAAGGAAGGGAGAAAGAAGAAGAGCATGGGAGGGGGTAAATCAAGTGGCCAAGGGAGGACGACAAGATATACTGGTTCGTCCGCTAGAAATTTACAAGCAATATTTTTCAGACCGGCGAGAGGGCGGAGAGAATTTTTGCTGTGACTTGCATCGCGAACCAAACTCGTTCCGCTTTTTCCTACAACTACTGCGACAAACTTCTCCTACTACTACTACTACTATATAACTACGATACGATATAACTACGAAATACAATATTACACGCTGCTCGCTAAATGGCTTATTGTATATATATAATGGATTATTGTAGCGAGTTTGAACGTTTTCTATTACGTTTAAGGAGGTATTATACAATAGTACTTTCTCGTTTCTTGGAAACGAGGTTTTGTTGATTTAGAACGTTGGAGTTAATTTAGAGAATCGCCAACGAATCGAACAATCGTTTACCAATTATCGTTACAATGATTTTAAATGGTTCGCCTATTTCTATCGCTGGAAATAAATCGTTGTCGAAAATAATTCCCAACTATTTTCCATGAATGTTCTGGCAGTCTATTAGGCAGTTGGTTTAAGGCGTTCGATGCGACACGGAATATGGAAGGAGGTGCTGGGTGGCCGAAATCTATGTTCCTATAACGTGTAATATTAGGCATGCATAGCGTTAATTCACGCGTCATGCGTAAGATAGTTTGATATTATAGTTGTATTACGATCAGCGACTGCAACGTTTCGTTATGGTGAAAACGAGATTCGACCATCTTTCCTCTTTTACGAATATCTTTTATGATTTCAAAGAATTTTCGGTGAATCCGATGATAGCGACGAACAATATTTGCTACGAACAATTTTTATTACACATTGCCGTGAAAAAGTAAATCGTCCACGATGCTGTTTCGAAAGATAATTCTCTTCAAACGTTGAGAGTTGTTTTAGAAAATCGTTAACGTCTTGTTGAATCTTTACGCTATGGCGAAGGAGTATCGAGGACGATGATTCTTTCGAAATATTTCAAATTACGTTCAAAATCCTCGATAATTTCTCAATTAGGAAAAAGTTTGCCGAACCTTTTGCGTGCAACGAGATAATCTACAACGCTTTCGTCCGAGCGTGTTGCTCGAAAATGGAGATCGTTCGGCTAAAAATGACGAAAGAAGAAAGATCGAGCGTTGTTACATTTTAGATAGGAAGATGCCTTTGGTTAACTTTTACATAACCGCTCGAGCATCTAGATGAAATTTCACCGACCTAAATCTTTGTTTACGCTAAACGGCAAACAGATTCAACGTCATAAATCCAGGGTCTCCAAAGGGTGGAAGCGAAACTAGTTTCCAACTGTTCTTGGAAACCGATACATCTGATAGAAGGTTCGCGAAACGCGACCTCTAGATCAAGAGCAAAGTTTCGTCCGCTGGACACTGTTCCATTGTTTATTTATTGCCTGACTCGAACAAAGAACTAACTGGATAAAAAAAGAAGAAAAAAAGGAAGAAAGAGAAAAAGGAGAAGAGAAAAGCGAGAGACGAAACAGGAAAGAGCACGTCCTAAAATTTTGCCAGTTTTAACGGTACATAATTTTAATAATTTAATTGGTTATTTGTTTAATTAATTGTTTGATTTTGCAAGCAATAAGACGGAAAGAAATAGAAGAAATAACAAAAGTAACGGATAAAATGAAGATAGAAGACAAATATAGGAAATGGTATGTGATTTTAGCGATCATGGTAGAAGCAGACGTACAACGGTAGTGGTGAATTTGAAAGCATCGGAAAAGTATCGAAATTGAGAGTAAATTGCAATGTAATAGCAGTATTGAAATTTAAATGTAATAAATTTAACTTTGAGAAACGAGATGCTTTATTTGAAATAAAACGATGTAGGTAACGCGTCGATAGTTCGCTAAGATTGCAAAAAATACATTGTAATACCGTAGGAATACGCCTATGGAAAACTACGCAATTTCTTTGTTCGAAAACTTTGCTCGTGGCAGGAACAATTCGCGAGTAATTTAAGGTTGCCAAGTTGGACGGCAAGGGGCTCACGTACGTACGTATTTCTGAGATACTCGAGAGAAAGTAAACGTGACAGCGAAATCCGTCGTAAGGAGGAAACGAGACCCGAGTGAGCTCTCTTGCGTCACGCGAAATCGTCGCGTGTTCTCGTCGAGCCTCTCCCCTTCTAACGGGTTTCTCTTCCATTTTTCTTCGATTTTTCTCCTTTCTTTAAGCACGAAACAGCCCCGTTTGATTAACGATAAGGCAAAGTATACAACATAACTTTAACGCGATAATTTCGTTTTAAACGTGCATCGAGTTGAGTAACAAATTCCTTCGCGTTTCTTTAAAGATATACATATATATGTATGTATGTATGTATATAATTTATTTCGTAGCAAACGAAGAAGAAGGTAAGTAAATAAGTAAACTTTCTTGTTACTTTGTTCGCCAAAAATTCGCAAAGCTGTCGCACTCGACGTAGAAACTTTCGAGCGAGTCGGGAAAATTTGAAGGGATATACGAATCGACAGTGCACGAACGTTGAGGGGGCCGTAGGGGCACCAAGTGGCCGTTGAGCGATGGCAACTCCCGGACGAAGGCTAGTCAAGTGGCACTTGTTCAACCACAGATCCAGATTAGTCACGGACGGCACTGCCATGCCGCAGGCCGACGCTACCGTTCTACTAGTCTCTGCTTCCGTCTGCTCGCGGGCCACCGTACGCTTCTTCGCCTCCAAGCTACATTCTGATTCAAGGATCCTCGTGTACCGAGTACTCCAGTGCTTAGCCAGCTAATTACCTATCTGGGCTATCTGGACTATCTGCGCTACCAGGTTCGCCGTGTATCCCGTTGAAATATCTTTCGTCGAACGAAAGTCATCGAACAAAGTGCAGAAGAAACGGAAGGGAAAAAGTCGATGCGAACTACTCTTGACACCGTTTGATCGTACGTGAGAAAAGCTTGACTTTGCTCGGGCATTCCGTCATCCGATTGTCAACGATGTCCGCGCTATGGACCTACTATTCCCCTGTGGCAATTTCGGCGATCTTCAAGGCCCTTGGGAACGTTGTTCGAGCGAAAAACGTAGTTGAGTGGAAAAATCGAGTTGTAACGATATACGGCAGATTGTTCGTACCAAGCGATTTGGTCCAAGTATTTTCTACTTAAGTTGCGGTGGTAACTTTATGTAATAACGTTAAGGCTTCGGTCTGCTTCGCTCCCGAATTCGAAAACTTGCCAAGTTTTGACATTTTGACATTGAGGACACCCTGCATATACGTATGTATACGTGGCTAGGTCTGCGTCAGTCTACCCGCTGTTGGCAGTTTCTGTCGGGCATTCTGTAGGCCTAGCCACGAAAATCACTGTTCGTGCTCGAATCCCGTCCCATTTACTAGACCTGTTCTTCTTCGGTCACATCCGTTCCTTATCTACTGCCACGACCAGCCGTTCGTAACGCGCAGTATCCAGTTGGCCCGAAGATCGCAGGCCCGAACGTGAATTTTCACAGAAATCACTACAGCATCTGCTTGTCCACGATTCGACCAGATTTGCTCACTCGGAGATTTCGTTTGTCCACCGCTTGATCAAAAAAAAAAAAAAAAAAAAAAAAAAAAATTTAATGAAATCGTAGGACAACTATAAGAGATTTAAAAAAGAAAAACTTATCCAATTGTGATAACATAATAATAATAAACGATGCACGATGGAAACTAGCAATTTCGTAATTTAGCTAGGAGAACGTGCAAATATCTGTGCAATCGTCGTTGGCCTCAATTTTTGAGAGAACCAACGCAAATTCCACGTAAACAGTGGTAGAGAGCAGGATGCCTGCCGCGACGGTGCATTGCACGCGCGCGTGATCACATGCTGATCCTCGTGGGGTCACATAGCACCCCTGCATAGTGGTCATTGCGGTGGCGCGATGCTATGCGATGCTGCATGCACGACAGAGAACGACAGAGAACGACAGAGAACGACAGAGAACGACAGAGAACGACAGACAACGACAGAAAACGACGAACAACGACAGAGAACGACAGACAACGACAGACAACGACAGACAACGACAGACAACGACAGACAACGACAGACAACGACGGAGAATCTAAGAATGGAATCCTTAATTGCTACTCCGGATTCCGCGAACGAGAGGAGACTTGGTAGATTGCGGCCGATGAAATTTGCGGATTGACGATCGTCGACGATTCTTCGTTGCACAAGGACGGGGGAATGAAACGAAAGTAGCGATATAGAGGGAGTACAAGGATGAAAGTGAGGCAGCAGTGGTGAGTAGAGTGAGAACGAGGACACGATTAAGTGGACGATTTAAAATAGCAGCGAAAGGGGAACAGCGAGACAAAAGTATGTAAAGGAGTAGAACAGAGTCGAAACTCGAATAAGAACGAAACTGGGAAGAAATACGACAGGAAGAAATACAGGGCGACAGGCCGAACAAAACTGTAGCCTATTCTATTTAATTAGATTATCTACCTATCGTGTGCTTTTAACGAAACTAAATTAAGAATTATTCGTAAGAAAAAGACGAGCAAAATAAGAAACCGTGCAAACCAAGATTCCATCGTTTAGGCATTTGTTAAGCCAATTCTCTTCGTTTCGCGAAAATTTCCACGAGAATTGCCACGTCCTCGACGGAGAGCTGGATGTTAATAATCTCGTTGGTCCAGCACGAGGCAAACATTGAGATTCATCGAGTCGAAATAATCGAGCTTCTCTACCTTTGTGGCTAAGCTTGACAAAATAACAATTCGTTTCGATGGGATAAGCGATCACGGTGTGTTCCGGCACAAGTAATTTGAATAAACGAGAACCGAGCGCCTTGTACCGGCTTTTCCCCCACTTCCCTCGCGTGCCAACTGATTCTTCGGTTCTCCTAGATAAACCTGCGTGTTCTGTATAAAAGTGATAAAATACTTTCGTACTGGAGCGTTCCGCCGAAGGATTCGTTTCAAAAAATCGCGCTGTACTTGAAAAAATACTTTGGCATAACGTTTCCAGCAGAAACTCGAAATTAAATACAACGATTACTTTGCACGATTACCGTGTAGTGATAATCATTTATCCTATAAAACGGAAACGGTAATGATATTTGCGAGAAAAAAAAAATGCGAAGAAATGTGCGTAAAGGAAACAAAGTGGAAGATCGAACGAAGATACGAAGAAAAAGCGCGGCGAGCTAAGATCGTCGAGTTTGGGCCAAAGAAGAGCTTGTCTCGACTAACAAATAACGCGTCCAAGTCCTCCCGCTGTTAACCACGCGCAGGTGTTTTAAAGTACCGTTCTTTCAAACTTTCAATTCCTTCATTCTGCCCACTTGGATTCCTTTCGTTAGATTTTAAATCGTTCACGATCCACTTTTTCCTCGTAATACCAATGAGAGAATGCTCGTAACGCCAAGCTATACATGAAGCTATACAAGCTTAAATACAATTCCTAAAATCCCTAAGCGAAGGATTCCCTCGGCGAAGTATTCGTTTCCAGTTTCCCGTTTCCCGTTTCCCGTTTCCCGTTTCCCGTTTCCCGTTTCTCGTTCCCCGTTTCTTGTTCCTCGTTTCCGCAATTCGTTCTTCTCGCGACAGTTTTATTCTGTTTCTTCAAATTTATTTCTGTGTTATTTTGTATGGACAATGGCAATCTACGCAGCAGCGTTTTCTCCATAACTGATCGAATATCCAGACTCCTCGTGGCGATCGATTGTCGTCCAACAGATACGACCCGGCATTCTGTCAAACTTGAAAAGAGACAGAGGTCCGAGAATCGGCTTGATAAAAATCAACGCGTTGATTGGACGATGTTAATGCAACGACGCAGCTTTCTTTATTTTTCAATCTTCGCCGAATAAACCTTTTGCAAATGACATTTGTTGTGAGATTAAAAATAAAACGAGACCAAACGTTAATTTATTTTCTTTCGTCTATTATACGATATATAGTAAATACGATATATATTGTAAATGTGATTCAGACTATATCGCGTTCAGTCTCGTTCTAATCAGGAACACCTCGCAAATACATTGGTAAAAGTTTAATTTTAGAAAAATCAAGAGTAAAATGGTTTAATCGTTGGATGATTAATTTCATCTGTATTTTTTCATGGACGATTGAATTCGGGTCAGGTTACGCTACTCGGTTGTCCAACTCGACGATGTGTCAAAGAGAGTACCAGCGCCCCTTAGGCGAATCTTGCCCCAGTGGCGGGGACAAGGACGGATCAATTATACGAAGAGCACAGTGGCGGCCAATTATAGAGAAACTACTGTACTAATAACTAATAAAAAAAAATATATATATATATTTAAATATTAATTAAATAAATATAGTAATCTAGGAAACGAAATAACGGGGGGTTGATAACGGTAATTCAGAACAGTGTTCGTAGTTTGATTGAAATTTTTCTATGGTTAAATTTGTGTGAGATTACAATTACTATTGTAGACGCGATCCACGCGACCTATTAATTTACTTATTTGCGTACTTATTTATAGTTCTAGTTGTACTAGTTTATATAGTTCAAGGTTCAAATTGTTGGCTCATATCGTTGATTTGCTTGTTGACATCCTACCTTGTTTATTCACGTTGTTCCTTTACTTTGCTTCGCTTGTTTACATGCTATCTTGTTTACTTACGCTGTGTATATCCTGATTACATTTTATAAAATATCCACTGGTATCGTTTTTGCACTAGTTTGCTTTCTTCATTCGCAAACAACCGCCACTGTTTTCGAAAGAAGCCACGATTTTCCGATAAAGCTAACGAACCGATTCCCCCCTATCATTTTCCTACTAGCCACCGACGCAACCTACTAGCCACCAACGCAACCTACTAGCCTCAAAAAGCACGCAAACCTTTCGACAAATAAATAAACAAATCGATAAAAGAGAAAGAACAACAACGTCCGCTCCACTCTACGATGATTAGGAAAAAGATTAAACCAACGAATTCGTCCGTGGTTCATCCGCAAACGTTCCTAGTGATCGTATCGACGCGAAAAAGCTGCACGTGTAGACCTCGGCGAGCAAAATCAAAGGAAAGGGGAAAAAGCAATAAACTCTGTTACAAGGATTAACGACGGGAAGAAACAGAAAAGGAATAAATAATAAGCAGCACGGCAACTTTTCCCTTTCTCCCGTCTATCAACCCACCGATACATTTTCATCCTTTGACGTTGCCCCGGAGCGGTTGTAAACAGGGCTGACGCTATCCCCTCGCGTTGATTCATATTTCGAAGTTGTATTGTCCACTCACTGGCGAGAGTTGGAAGCGGAGCAATGCGACGAAAGGCTGGTGTACAGTGTCCGAGAGAGTAGGAACGGGGGAAGAGATATTTTCCGCAAAACGGAGGTTGCTGGCTCGAGTGTAGAGAGGGTGCATTTACTATTCATCTATCTGGGTCAGTTTGCCCAACCCAGACGAGGGCTTCGCTTCGAAATCCTCGTCGTTCGGCACGGCCAAAGCCTCCACCCCTCGGTTTCGAGTCGCCGCCCCCGCGGTGACCCAACGACGTTTTTGTCCGTCGGCAAGAGTTGCCAGCCTCCGTGCGAATACAAGCTTCCGCCGGAATTTTCATCGGCCTGATCGTGTACGTGGATGGTAAGGGGGCTAGCGACCCAAGTAGGATCTTAACGATGTCGAAAACTTTTGTTCGATACGAAGGTTTGAGAGAGATTTGAGAGTAGAGTTTCGGAGGGTGGGCAATCCTATGGTAGACTAAGAACGGTACAATATATGGCGATAAGTAATATTTTTTTCCGATTGGAAAATTTAGCGTCGTGACGGGCGAAGAGGTTTTGAGGGGTTAGGTCAGTTGCGCGGATCGACAATGACACGGCAAACTTTGGAGGCGAGGTTAAGTTGCGACTATTTGGTTCGAAGAGGTATAAGGATTTTGAATACTATTTATCGTTATTATTCTTTTCCTTTCTCCCCTCCCCCCCCTTTAATTAGAAATCTCGTAATAGCATCCGTCGGTTTATCGTAGGCTTTACTCTACGAGGGTACGTTTCATCTTCTTGTTGTTTCAGTTGCGACGAAAATGACAGATAACCCGTAGATTTATGAATTTCCGATAAGTACTTTGTATTGGCATATTTACGAGGAAAATGTGCCATGTGAAGAAAAGCGGTTGGCTTCGATTCCCTCCGATAAGGACGGTACGAGAGTGGTTAGTAGAACTTTCTGTGCAAGTGCCGAGGGGAAAAAATCTCTCTAAGATTGAAAATTCTTAAATCTTAATCTTAAAACGTACAATCTTCGCAAACGATTGTCGACCATTATAAATAGTACTTAATATTTATTACGCATAAATAAGCACTAATAGGTTAGAAACAGTGCGACGATGGTCAAACTTTCGGAAAGCTATCGAATAATTCTACCGAGGGGAAAGCAAACCCTGTCGCCACCTTACGGTCGAGGAACTACAAAAAAGTAGAAATAATGAAATTCTTGACATTTGCTCTCGGAGACGAGGGGCTGAAATTCTTATTTGCGACCTTCGTTTGCTTCTCGGTTCTCGGAACACGTTGTTGACATTTCAGCACCCCCGACCAAAGGAATAACAGTTAATGCGAACGAGGGGAATTAAGAAAGATATGTAAATATAATCGAGACACACGCGTGCGTGGAATTGGTCGTTAGAAATGGTTGGTCGGTAGCGGGGCCAAGGAAGTTAAATTGTAGCTTTTTCTGCTAGCTTCTTCTGTAATTTGAGGGGTAATTCGAGGGGTAATTTGAGGGATAATTCGAGGGGTAATTCGAGGGGTAATTCGAGGGGTAATTCGAGGGTCGACTTGAGAAAAATCTGTCTGGAACGAAAGAGCAGAAGCTGTAAAAACTGTCATGTGGGTGCGCGAGTTCAACGAGCAAGTTCAACTATCGTTTAATCTTTGTCGTTTAATTCTTCGGAAAATTGGATTCGCACGATTGGAAGACTAACGGACACAAAAATTACTATCTCTACGAAAACTAGTCCTTAGTACGTTAGCGAGGCAGAGAGACGCAGAGAGACGCAGAGAGACGCAGAGAGACGCAGAGATACGCAGAGAGACGCAGAGAGACGCAGAGAGACGCAGAGAGACGCAGAGAGACGCAGAGAGACGCAGAGGGACGCAGTCGTGCTAGTTGCGAGTTTCTAATTACCGTAGATAGATAATACAGTACTTGAATTATTACAGATCAATCCTTCACGAGAGAAAGAGAGAGAAAGAGAGAGAAAGTTTAGATACAATAAGGGACAGATTTGTCGAGATATTGCAAAGATTGTTATCTCTTGCTAAACAGAATCTTTAAAATACTATTCTCTACTCTTTGCCAGTTGTCTAACAATAAGTTATCGCGTAGCAGACAACTTATTCGAACTGTTATAAATCATCTTTTAAGAAGAATTTAAAAGTAGTTCGATCGACGTGATAAATTTAACGAAAGGGTTGAGAATAAAAGGTTTATAATTTGGTGCAATTAACCGAAAGAATTGTTCGGAAGATCGACTGGAACCTAGAAACTGAAAATCAATATCCATCGTGCGGAAGAAGAAAATTTCGACGATGAGAAAAGCGAGCAATCCATGCGTGAAACTTTTGCCTGTTAATAAACTGCTGCCAAACGAACTGGAAGGGTTGAGGGCGCGAGCTAATTATCCTGACAATAAGTGGTATTTCTGCAACAACGTAAAGGGTCATCGAGTGGGTTAGGTTAGTGGGTTGTACCGCGAGATACCGGCGAAATTAATGGCATTAAGAGAAAGGGAAGAAACATGTATCTTCCGAACTTATTCCCTCGTGAAGGATCTCGTCGTGTTCATTTTTCTCGACCCTTCTGAGTTTTCGTCTGCTTGACTGTTGACTAATCGTGGCTATTTTTCCACGACTCTACGTGTTTCGTTGATTATTTCGTGAAAATATATTTCCTTATCAGGTTAAATTTTGTTTTAATAGTCGTACAATAATCGGGTACTATCGTACCTTATATTTCGATTTAACAACGATAGATAATAATTTAATGTAAAATAACTGGTTAAATAGTGATTTCGTATTAGTTGTTGTTAGCTACGTAGATTCGTAGGAAATTGTTCGTTGCACGCGATGAAAATTCTTCTTCGCCTACGCAGATACGCACACCCTAAAACAAGTTACACGGGCGATCGAGACGATATCGCACGAGACGATATCGCACGAGACGATATCGCACGAGACGATATCGCACGAGACGATATCGCACGAGACGATATCGCACGAAACGAAGAAAACGAGACGATTGAAACTCGTTTCTCCGTTCATTGGATAACCTATGAAACGACCACGGAAGAGAATCACTGTGTCAAAAAGCAGAGTCGGTTCGGCAAAGGACAGAAAGAGTGGAAAAAACGTAAAGTTGAACGTTTGATCGACAGCCAAACGAGGAATTCAACCGAGTCTTCTGTTACAAGGTCTGTGCTCTGCGCGTGGAAAAGAGTACAAGTGGAGGAGGGGAAGGGGTGGTAGGGGTTGGCCACCTTGAACGGTTCGTACGTTTCCATTTTCAGGAAGAAAGGAAAGGACGAAGAACGAAAAATAATGGAAAGCCCCGATGGATAAGGGAGAAAAGTTGGGACAAGGGATGAAAAGAGGGTGATGGAGAATGAGGCCGAACGAGCCGCAGGAGGAAACCGGAAGAGAAAAGAGCAGAGAGACGGACAGATTAGCTCTTTACCGTGGTACGATTTAATCTCTGCTCGCCGCAGGCCTCTGCGACCCTTTGCCGCGCACCATCGTCATCTTCTTCTCCACCCTCGCTGGCTGCTGCCGCTGCCGCTGCTGCTGCCGCTGCCGCTGCCGCTGCCGAATCGACGTACAAAAGCTTCGCCTTAAAGTTTGACTCTCGTTAAGCTGCGCACGAAAGCCCATCGGACCGACGCGATTAGTCTTTCGCAAGCTATGTGGCCGGTCGGCGATATTGTATGATCAATGACGACAAGCAGATGTCAATTTTTCCTTTACCGTTTTCCCCATCCGATACTCTACATTTTACACTTTAGTTTCACCTTAAAATTTCTAGTAAAATTATTTTAAAAAATCTGAACCTTTAGCCACTCTTTCACAATTCCCTCTTCCCAATTATCCTCGCAAATCATACATCTGGTCTCCTAATTTTCTATCCTAATGTTCTATTCTTTTCCCAGCCGTCGTAAGAAACTAAGATCGGGATCGAAATTGGACATTGTTCAACAGCAAGCTCGGTTAGTTATTGGTTACGATCGCGGGCGTAATCCGAACAGATCCGAACGAGGTGATTCGACGTAACAAGATCAAAAGTTAATCAGAGATGATGACAGCTAGTGATAAATGAGCAGAGCGTTGATAGGGATTCCTTTTCAGCTTGATTAAATGATCAATTTAGACACTGTGATAAATGAGCCGCGATACGAACGGAGAAAGATGACCTTCCAAGATTGAATATTCTTGGGTTCTTGGGTTCCTCGTGAAACTGAAACTCGAACGATGATAATTGCGTTCCTAGAAATGGCCAGCGCTCGCGTGGCAGGCTGATGTTGAAGAATGAAGAGAAAATAAAGAGTAATTAAATAGAGTAAAGAAATAAAAAAGAAAGTTGCGTTACATGTATCTTATTATATCAATAGTTTTATCATTTACATTGACTTTGTAACTGCCCGTCTCTTTATATAATTTTTCGGAACACAAAATATAATAAATAACCGAGTCAATAATTTATGAAAATTCTGGTTCTCACTGTTCAACGGGGATGCGGCAAATAATTATTTAACGTACAAGTTCAAGGTTAACTTTGTATTTAAATATTAAAAAATTGATTCGGTTGTCGATTTTATCCATCTTATCGTATGATATCCAATTGAATTTGAATGGGTTAGTAATTTCATTAAATAGTTATATACCAATATCCTATCGAGTTTAAGCCGGTAGATGATTTTGTTAACTTTGAATCGATATATTATAAAGCAAGGAAAGCAGATCGAATTTAACCGAATTCAAGCCAGAGTCAATTTCTTGCTAGTTAAGTTGAATGCAAGATAAACATTCGAAAAAGAAGCGAGAATAGTTAACGGAAAGAATCAGTTAGCGATAGAAAAAATGTCAAAAAAGGTTTTGCCACGAGGCTAAACACGATACACTCGTAAAAGTGACATATCCATCGCCATCGATCTCGCGTCACGCAATAAAAGCCACGAAAAATTCCTGAGCGATGAAACTGCACCGATCGAAGCTGAAGCTCGACACGACCAATGCCCATCAATTTAAAGGGGAAAAAGAGAAAAAAGAGAAAAAAGAAAAAAGGAACGCGATCAATAACGTTCAGAATGAGGATTTACGCGAGTCGTACGAGTGACGAGCGATATTGCTAACAGTGAAATTAATTGGATAGACGAGAGAAGATTATTTATCGCTGGTGCGCGTTCCACGAGCTGGAACTATCGTTCTCCACTTTCTTGCGAAACAGCGAAATCTCGAGAGAAACCGGTCGCGTCTCCAGCAAGGAAAACGTTACCGTGAATACGGCCGTGACTGATGGATCGAGACGAACAACGCGCAAGTGGCAATCCTTGAGATATCTTTATAATCAGTCTACTTCCGAGTCATCGATCGCGGAGCCTTTAATGGGAAGCAGGCCTTCTTGGAGTTTATCGGCCTTTCCCAAACCATTCGATTTCCTTTCTTCCCAGAGTCGAGTACAATATCGATCTTGTTCCTTAATCGGATAAAAATCTTTATTTTGAATTATCAGAATATGTCTATAGATATACGTGCGTTTGTCGCGAGTAAAACGTCACCTCTACGCTGTTGCTTTGATTCTATAACAATATACTCGTAATATAGCTTATTAGGGTAGGGTCTTTTCGACTTTCTAAACTAAATATGATATTAAAATAATACTTTGGAACGGTGTTTGGAACGGCAGGGCAATTGATTATTCTTATGGAACGATGCGGGACAAACGTAGAACAACTTAACTTCATACCGTATCGGATCGGTCATCGCGATAAGAACATGATCGCTCATTTGCAAGTTACTTCCCCAAGCACAGCGGCGTTCGTTTCCCTCTGATACGGCGCTTTAGCATCGTTAACTACGAATATACACGCGCGACAGCCACCGTCGACAGTCGGTGACAGGCATTCGGTATTGTTTTCTAACCTGTGACAATGAAAACACGCGAGGCGCCTAGCTCCCTCCGCTGATCTGTTCTCCCTGCTAAGTAACTTCTGCCGTGACGGTTAGATACACGGCCACTTGTTCACCACGAAACAATGGGGCCAAGAATGTCAATGGCTTCTTTCATTGTCACGCGTGCGGCAATATTGTCGCGAGATGTCTAAGGTTGTTTAAACGTCTCTCGATAGTCTTCAGTTCTTCTATAGGCAATCTTCCCGCCGATGCCTTCTATGCCTTCTTTGGATACTTTTTTCCACGCAAGTGTGGCTTTCATCGTGGTGTTTTTTATTTTGGAGTTTCGGATTTCTCAAAGCCCAAAGTCGAGTAAATCAAGCTTGCGTTTGAGGTGAAAAGCAAATATATCAAATATATTAAATATACGTGTGTAGGTATATGTTAAAGACGTCATCCTGGAATGGGAAAAGTAATTTCTCGATGAATCTTAATTTCTCAATAAAAAGAAGAGATACGAAAGAAACGCGTGTATTTGAATAGCGACACTTTATAAGATATATGTAGGTTAATCGTAGGGAAAATTCTAAATCTATTTCAAAGGCCCTTTTCGCTTTGAACGACAGTAACACGACACTCGTCGAATCATCGGACACGTTTTCACGATTAGCAACTGGGCGAACCGTACGACGAACTGTCAAAGTCGTGATAAATCAATGGCTAGAGATACCAGAATGGTAACGAAACTGTGTCCGGTCGTTCGATTCCTTAACCCGAATCGACGTATTGCGATTGACGTGCTTGATTCGTGCCACGAATACCAACCAGAGGTTGTCAAGATCTTACGGGCCTTCTGAAACTTGAACGGGAACTCCGTTTCGATTCAGGCGACCAACATTGTTGCGACGCGGCGGTCTATTTGTACTTATACTTAAGCTCGGGTATTGGATCACATTATTGTATTGGATGTACATAACTACTATGACAAGGATGATATCCATACTAAATAGTTTATTTTAGAATCAAGCAAAATCGTGAAATATTCTCGAATCGAAATACGATTTCAAATTCTCAAATTTTAATACGATAGCGTGCCTATTTTGTTTTCCGATTAACTTTTTAGGTATCGATTAGGCGTCAATGGCAATTTGTTTCAAAGATATAAAACAAATCTTAATTAAAATCTAATTAAAATCTTTCTCTCGATATGGAACTAGTATTTCGGATATTAATAGTATATGTACGATATATCACGCTACTGTACTAATAATAGCGCGGTGCCTCGTTAAAAAATTCTTACGCACAAGGTATGCGCTATTAAGTGCCGAGGGTTGTCGATTTTCCAGAAGAAGATTCGAAACGATCGTTTCGTTCCTAATATGACGTTTACCACCTTATCTTACGTATTCCAGTAAATTGCTTGAAATGCTTTAAAACGTCTAAATGTTAATGTATCGTCTTGGTATTGATTCTCCATTTTTGTATTTGTTACAATGTACAAAAGATTTAACACCTTCGGGACAAACGGTCGAATCCTGCAATCGGTTTTCCATTATGAGACGATATAGGTTGACCAATCTCGGAGGAAAGTCCTTCTGGTCGCGTTTGTCTCTTGACTCGTGACCGAACAATTTTCTGGAGCGTGAACGTCGATCGATGAACTCGATAAAAAAGGGATAACGAGGCAGCGGATGAAATTCGACAGAGTTTTGACGTCAGCCGCTAATTTTTCGTCGATCGGGATTGAGGGAATTGTCATTTCGTTGAAAACTTTTTTATCCTTCTCCTGAGATTCGCTGCGATCGAAGGACAATCCTTAGCTAACGAATTTCGTGAAACTGCAACAGCTCGCTTTCATCCCTATGAAATTAGGAGGAATTTGAACAAAAGTTCGTCCAAACAAAACTCGCGCGCCTTCCGATCTTTCGTTCGACTTTGATCAACCCGATACGGACCGTCAAACAAACAAGGCAAAATCACCTGATAACCTAAGAGATGCGAAATTTGGACGCGTAAATTACAATACGCAAGCGGTAAAAATTCCGGTACAGATTCATCCAACGACCTGTCCGATCACCGAAGAGAATTTTTTACTAACCCGAGCCTCGTTTCTTCCAACAGACACGAGAGTCCAGTCGTCCCCTTAAAAACCGCGAAGGAGCTGAAAGAGAAGAAGAAAGAAAGAAAGAAAGAAAGGAAGAAAGAAAGAAAGAAAAAAAAAGAAGGAAAAAAGAACGAAAAGAAGAAAAAGTCGCTAGGTAGAGAGAATTCATAGGATAAGATAAAAAGAGAAAAGGGGCGTGTCCTCGGGAGAACGTTCGCGAAAATTCATGGAAAGTACAAGCCAGACACGGGCCGGTGTTAATCTGAATCGGACATGCTCGCGCTCTAATATTTCAGCGAGTGACAAGAGCAAAACTAGCTGACTCGTAAGACTCTTCAAAAGCTCGATTCCACCGAGTTTTCAGCTCTTCGACTCTCCGCTCGCCCCCGTTGGTGTCCCTTTTCCTTTTCGGTCAGCTAATCCGCTGGCGCGGCGTTCCGCTTACTCCGCCAACCTCCGTCGCGTCGCCGGAGGTATCTCCAGTACTGACTATTTCCGGCGGCGTGCGAAACAAAAGCGCGCGAGTCGCGACCCTGAGCGTTCTGTCCCGATAATTACGAGCAGCCGAGCAGCCGTTGCGGCGAAGGGTGTGAGATGCCTGATGCCGGCTCTTTTCGTGTTCCACGACGTGCGAGAATGATCTCATCTTTGGTAATTTTGCCAAGACAACGCTCCTGTTAACCCCTTTGTTCGGTAAAGATGGAACGGTGACACGTGTAACTACCAACGTGGATCCCGCGTGCTTAAACATTTTTGGAAAATTTCAACAATTCCGAGTCTTGCAACTTAAGGATTTACCCAAGTTTGTCGCGGTGGCCGAGAGAAAGAAGAGGAATTTAAAGCGTTATCGCGCGAGGAAAAAGGAAGCAAAAGAGGGTTGCTCCTACTTAACGTTCCAGCCTCCGCCGCCTCGATCTTTCGCTTTTCACTTCCAGATACACGTCCTTTGGATCGTCCGGTACTATCCCGATGCTAATAGTAGAAATTGACTAGGAAATCTTGCATCGTCAAAAGCAAAAACTCGTTTACCACAATGTTGAAATTTCTTTTTGGCGCCCTTTGTTTTCGGCACCCTTGGCTTCTACAAAATTAATCGTTTGATTATTTCGTTGTTAATTATTGTATCTTCGACAAATTGAATCGCCTGTACGATTTATAGAATTAACGTCGATCGATCGATTCACAGCTGTAAAATTGTTGTCAACCTGTCCTATGCAAGATGCCCTATGTAATCTCCAATTTTTCTTTGTTCGCTCGTGTTACTAATTTCACCTCTCGATTAATTCAACAAACGTTCGCGGATCGAGTTAATCGTTGTTCCAACCGGCGCAACCGAATTCCAAACTCGGGGCTTCGCTGCCGGTAATTCCATTCGTCTATTGGAAGTTGGCCCTTTTGTTCGCGGAAAATTAACCAAGTTACGCCGTCCGGTGTGAACGGCACGTCGGAGATAAAGTTTAGTTGGCAGTTCCGGTGGCAGATGATTCGCGACCGTACTTGCCTATCAAAATTTCACCAATCCCCGTCGAACCAGCATTTTCTCACGGTTTTACGACCGATAGGCTATTCTCCAGCGACCGTTTTGTATGCCATTTCCGCGGCCTCGGGTAATCCTCTATTTGCATGGAAGAGATTTCTTCGGGCCGGAAACGTCGTCGCTTATACGTCATTGTCGCGATCGACGCCGATATCCTATAGATTTTCAGGATAGGGATTTATGCCTAGAGGTTACCGATCCGCTAGAAAATCGATTGTATTTTATTTTTGTGAAACACGATATCTGACGAAAAGCTATTTTTTTTAAGAGCGTGTATCGTAGTTTTCTTCGTTCGATTCCTAGCTACTAGGAATTTTTGGTTTTATTTATCCATCTGCCGTGGAGGTGAGAATCCGTATGGATGACAGGAAATTGTTGAATTCGCTCGCTCGAAGCTCGATCGTTTAGCTTTCACCGGCGAAAAGTGGTTATATCTCGCGCGTAGTTTCATCTACGTCCGTTTGTTTCAATGTTTTACAGCATTTCCCGATGGATCTTTGAGGGGATGAAAGGATAGAAACGAATTTTATTTCTCATCAACGGGAGGAACACGTTGGCCTCGAACGTGGAATTGTTTGAAGAGGAGAAACGAGATTTTTCATCGTTTTAATTCCTTCTCGTTTCCCTACCGTAGCCATTGCAGTGTAATCACAGTAATTAATTGCTTTCCTGGGCGTCACGTTTCCTGGCTGTTTCCCGACCTCGTCCGTTTCTCGAGTCGTTTTCAAATTGCAATTAAAAACTTGGTTTGTTCGTCGTAACTGGACGTCTGTCTCGCGCATAGGTACGCTGGATTTCGGGTTACGTTTGACGACGATACCTGTGGTGTGTGTGGTCCATGAGGAAACGAAATTTCATTCGTGGCATCAGATGTCGAGTCTTTCACGACCTTTTCGTATCAAGACTCTGAGTAGCCAATAACAGATTCGCTATATTAGTCGATGGTGTTTTACTCGTGGCTAAGAAGATCCTGTTTTAACTCTGATTTCGTATACGGTGACTAACAATTTACGTGGATGAATTTTCTATCTCAGCGCAATGGAAGGAAACGTATTGTTGGCCTTAGAGCAAGGCGGTACTCCGGTACAATGGAAAACGAATAAAATAATATTTCCAAGATATAAGAGTACATCGATGTATGTATACCGTAACTTTCAAGTCACGTATACTCTATTCAACGATTACGTTAAAGTATAAATTTCCATATACATATAAATAAATGGTAAATAACTTTACCATTTTTAATGGGATATTTATAATTAATAATTAATTAATCGAATAAATAATTGTATAATGCGACTAATGTTGAGTTTAATGGAAAGTTTCGTTAAGACGAAGAAAAAGGAAAAAAGGAAAAAAGGAAAAAAGAAAAAAAGAAAAAAAGAAAAAAAGAAAAAAGAAGGAGAGATTCTAAAAATATTTCGAGTCGCGCTATCGATCGATCAACCATCCTCAACTTCACCGTACTCTTTCCGCCTTTCCGCCTTTCCAAACCTATACGTTACACCAAGACGTCTTACAACGAAGACGAGAGAGCAAACACAGCCGGATGCAGCCCGCGGCAGATTATGTTTTCACAGCGACCATCAGCCACGTGGAGGGGAACGTTCGCTACAATACCGAGATCAATGGAGGAGTAGGTCGAGCTAATTAACGACCGTGTTGCGAGAAATGACGGAGTGAAAGAAGGAGAGAAGAGGAGAGGAGAGGAGGGCAGGGGGAGAGAAGTGGACGCGACGACAAAAGCGCGTAAGACTCGACGAAAGAAGCCGCGTGGAAGCCGATGCAACTCTGGCTGCCTGCGGCCATTGTCACGTTCTAAGAAATGGAATACGCGATAGCCCACTCCTTTCTCGAGGTATCGACAGTCGCTCACGCGTTCTCGATATATTCTTGAAAGAAGCGAATGCTTACTGCTAGATTCTCTTATGGGTAGCATTCGCAACGGTAAGAATTGGGAGAAGTTGTACCGATGCAGAACAGAGAATCGTATACAGCGAGCGATAACGTGTCCGGTCAAGGGTGAGGAAAAGTTAGAACGACAGGATTTTATCAGGAATAGGTGGACTTTATCTATGGATTTTAGTCGTATTTTTGTGCTTAAGAGCATTTTATATGTACAACACGATATTGATTCTTCTATCAATCTGTCTGTAATTTTCATAATTTAATCTCTTTGTTGGCGTAAAATTCACGTAATAACGAAAACAGATACTTGTACGAGAGAAAGCACGCTAAAAGATCCTTACAATTTGGACCTGTAAAGCTTTCTATAAAACGACAAAAACTCTTCTTCCGTAAAAATTTTTACGCTTAAAAACTCGCGATAAAGAAATTTCGTTAAAAAAAAAAAAGAAAGAAAAGAAAAAAACGTTTATCGCCTCAATTTGCAAAGTAGAACAAAATTCGACAATGCGGGGCGGGGGGGGGGGGCTGCCAAACTTCTCTGTAGGATTTTCTCAATTGAGGAATACGAGACGCGCCGCGGCGTCACGGAAGCGTCAGCAATTTTTTCCCACTTTCGTCCTCCCCTTTGCCGCTTTCGAGTTCGCGCGAAGTAATCGTCAGAGAGATTCGCGATGCGCCAACAACTTTGTCGAGCGTACTCCGTCAAATTAACGCTCGTTTCACGGTTGAGAACCTTCGAATCAGGTGGCACTGCTTTTTTCTTTCTTTCTTTTTTCCCCCCTTTCTTTCTCTTTTTTTTTCCTCTTCTCTAACCCCAAGTAGAGAGACAAGTTTCCATTGTTTTCGAGACCAGAGCCGAGGCTGATTTTAATCAGTCCTCGTTCGACTCGCTTATTGCTCGTTTCCTACTGTAAACTATTTCATGATCTCGATGGGAATCGAATTGCTTGGTGTTTGCGTCGAACGAAGCGAGATAAAATTAAAGGGAACCGAAATTTGCAAGATTTTAATTAGTTCTCTCTTGGTTGAAAAACATTTCTATAGGAAACTACGCGTAAAAGGTTGAAAATTATTTTAAGAACCTTTAAGAAGAAAGAAGAAAGAAGAACGAAGAAAGAAATCGCGAATACATACGACTAAAAGTAAAAATCATTAAATCAAAAGTGAAAACCATTGCGTCCGGAGTTTTACAAATCTGACCAAGCGAAGCAACTTTGAAACAACGCGAAAGACAACACGCGAGATCGCAACTCGTTAATTTGAGAGTCATGGTAGGCTTCAAGGAACAAAACAGGAAATGCGAATGGAGCAATACGTGGCTAAACATCTTCAAGGACGGTCAAACATAGTCGCCTTGAAAATTGTTATAACGTTCAAAACAATTATAGGCTGTGACTTATTTATTCGAGTTTTAGAAAAGGAAAGAACGACCGTTCGTTTTCTTAATGAAACGTAAAATTGCGCGAAAGTTATTTCGGTACTTGCGCTATTCAAATTTCTAAATCATCGAAAAATCGAATTTTCGAGTAAATTAAACATTTCCAATATAACGCATTTCCAAGCACGCGATCTCCAAACTCGTTAAAAATTCATCGCAAGCCTCTAAGATACGAAAAATCCAATGTTCGAATAAATAAAAGTTGGCGAGAAAACCTCAACGGTACAACATCTGGAATAAAATCTGGGAAAGCAATCAAACGCGAAGATATTATTCTCTAAATCCTCGCATCGTGCGATACAGCCTTATAATGCAATAGGTGACGCAATATCCTATCGAATAGAATTAAAAGGAAGATGAAAAGAAAAGGGAAAGGTTCGAGTCACGAGACTTTCTGGAAAAACAGAATCGCCATCCAAGAAACTTTTTCTCCGGCATCGAAGTGGGGACTCGACCTGACAATTTAGAGACTGTGATACGGTTGGCGAAAAGAAATCCAAATTGTCGAGCATCGAGGGTGGAAAGGTGGGAAAGTGGGAAGGAGGATTAGAGGGGACAGCTCGGTCGTTTAATTTCCGTCCTGACAAAACAACCGGTCAGTCAAGCCTTTGAATTGCAGATTTCTGTTCCGGCAACTGCAGATATAGATCGCTATCGAACGTCTCGGGAACGGAGTTTGAAAAGAGCGTTACATTAGCCAAGATTTCCGCGTCTAGCGAAAGAGAAGAGAAACGAACGCGCGAACGTTCCAGGTTTGAAAAGATAGATTATAGATTACAAATTACAATACGGGTGCCGAGACGTGTCTAAGGAAATGTGGAATTTGGATTATTGGAACTGGTCATAGAAATGGTAAAAGTTGTTCGGTTAATAATTGTATGTATATACGATAGAATAGAACGAAACTTTGGCTATAGGTGGTGCAATTATAAATATGTAGTTACACGGAGATGATGGACAAGGTACGTAGATACGAAGATAGAGATAATAATAATAATAATAATAATAAAAAAAAAAAAGAAAAAAAAATGAAAAGCAACTCAAGGTAGTGGAATTTCAATTTTTAATTTAACGCCCAGCTGTAAGTTTGTTCGATATTCGCGTAAATCGAGCGATACGCCTAAATTTCTAAAATTTACGACCTTTTCCAGATTGATATTTTTATCGTACGATATCGAACGCTTCGATCCTTGCTTGTTTAATTTCATCGTTGATTATAAAAATCAAACGTAGTATTTGCCACAGACGACAACACTGCCGGCCGTAAAATTGTATCTTCTAGCCGCGAAAACGTATTATTCAAATATACGAGAAATATGCGACAGCGGATTTAAAAATTGAACGATTATTTCCAAAAATATAATTTATAATACATATCGCCGTGTTTTAAGTCGTGAGTATATTTCACGATATCCTGTGAAATATCTATGGCAGCAGATGGACGTCCTCCGATCATGCACTTGTACCTGTGAATAATTTCAGTCTCGCGCTTGTCCATTCTATCCGTTCTATGTCTGACCACGCATAATACAACTCCACTAGCTGCCAGCTGAATAGACCTCTGACGCTGAATACTTGAGCGAGAGCTACGTACTCTACCGTGGCCCGACTGACCAAGCATGAATCTATTCTACTGCGTACAAGATACTCGACCCAACGCTACACGATCCTGTTCTACCGTCGATTGCTCCGACTGCCTAGTTTTTTGAAACATCGTTCCACGTTACGTTGCCGCAGAATATATATATACCAAGTTGTAGTCACAAGTTGTTAGCCGATGTAATATTCGTTAAATTTCTTTTTTTTTTTTTTCCTTTTTTTCTTTCCCGTTAAAAACGAGTCGATTATAATTTAGTTAAAAATTTATTTCTCCTCTTCGAAGAAAGAATCGCGACAATTCTTTGTGTAAATCAATTGTAAAATACAATCTGTAGCGAATCGAAGCCGTTAAGAGAAAGATAGACGATATATCTACTAGAATAAAAATCTCAAGGCAGACTCAACGATTTCAACGTGAAATATCTCGTTTAGAAAAGTCAATTAACAAGTAATCCCGCGAGAGATTCGCTTTATTCCATTGAGAAGAATACGATAACGAGTTCGACGATCCGAAGAACTTGCAGGGATAATCATCGTCGCCGATACATATGTACGTATCGATTCGGTTATGAAAATAAAAATTCGATTTGATCGATTCTTGTTTCTTTGTTTCTGAAGGGATGAACGGCAACAATTAACGGCTAATAGTTAACGTAAAATTACTACTGCGCGGCAGTATACGACAACGGTGCTCTCAATTGCAGAAGATCAGTCGTAAACGAACAGAAGAAACTTAAAACTCGCTTCGAGGAAGCTTAAGAACATAGGTAATATTTCGTTGCACCAAAGACCGAGTAAGGCGCGATTTAACGAGTACCGCTCGAAACGATGCAGCTTATTCCGTTCGAAATATCGAAGCGCGATATTGAAAATTCCGTAACGCATAAAATCCTCAAAGTGAATAGGTTTTGATCGGAAGAGGTAATCAGGTAATCGCGCTTTGTAAATCGATCGTGCCATTCAGCCTACAACGAGATAATTTAGCTAAAAGGGCGTTTCTTTTCGAGATGAGAAAGAAGAAAGAGAGGGGAGAAAGGAAAAGATAGAAGAGAGTGTTTTCGGCTAAATGGCAGTGTTGCGTACCGTAATGATTTTCCCTAGCGGCCCACGGGGTAGTATCAATGGCGGCACGGGCAGAGCGTAAGAATTATGCCGGCGCGGCGGAGTTTCCGAGCATGTGAAACGAACTGAAAGCGTCCTCCCGTGTCGCGGCACAAAGACTCTAATGATGTGAGCTTGTAAGCTCACCCACGCAAACCAACTGGAAATCACCCCTTCGTTCGCTTATCCGCGTGGCTTCGTTAGAACCGGACCTCGTCACCGATGACCGCTTTCTCGCCGAAAAGAAACGGATGAAAAGAAGGAAAGAGAAAAGAAAGAGAAAGAAGGAAGGAAAGGAAAAGAGAAAAAGGAGAAGAGAAAAGGCGAGAGAAAAGAAGAAAGTGTAGAGAACAGAGCTGCTACCGGGGATGAGATTGCACGGACGCATATGCGATGGGACCAACAGCCTGACGTGGACGAGGGACGGTGGAAAACGACGTTGATGTAGAAATTCGCAAGTTGCTACGTTGATTAGCGAAGATACGACAGGAAACGTTATCTCGATCTTCCGAGTTATTTTCTATTCTTTTTCTTTCTCTTTTGGAATATAACGGAGCAATATACGCCAACAAATGCTTCTCTTCGCTTGATTTTTGCGTTCGTGGACATAGTTTTCTGGAAAATGTAAGGTACAAGTTAGAAAAAGTAAGATATCGCCAAGAAAAGAACGTTGACATTGCAAAAATGTAACTGTGCGTTCGTGAAAATATTAAACGTTATAAAGTATCGTCGAGAATATGTACGAGAGATATGATATAATACACATACACATATGTATATCTGAATCGTTCGGAAGCTACATCGAACAATTTTATAAATTAAAAAGCACGGAAGAGCGGCGATGTTACGAATATCTGCTACTTTTTAAACTTCTCTTAGAACTTTCCACTATTTATGTCGTCTACTTCCGACGAAGAATAAATTTTCTTTATTTCTATTATTTATTTCTTCAGAATCGGACATTAATCGCGTACCTAGGGTATGTATATAACGAAATAAAGAAATTAATGAACAATGGAGTTATATATGTGCACGCACACACACACCCACACCTAAATTTACGCAACGGCCGTCAACGAAGGTTTCGCATTTAAAAAACAAAAGGCTTTACAAGTCTGCGAAGAAGCGGCAAGATTATCGATATAAGTCGATAATCGAGAAGAAGTTTCTGCAGACCTTTCGATCCTAACCACGGAAACTACTATTCCCATTCGAAGCAACTCGGTTTCCTGTTTTCTCGGCGATGTTTCTCGGTGCCATTCCATCTTTCCACGGATTAAAAATTCTCCTAGATTTATCGCGTCCGGACCGAGCGTTCCTCGGCGTGAATTACGAGCAACCAACCAAGAATCTCGAATCGTTTTTTTTCCCTCCAAACCGTAAAGCCGCGTCCCGAATGCTGCGCATCGTCGATACAAGTGAATATATTCTGCATGTTTAAAATATTCCTGTTCTGTTCCCTTCAAAAACTTGTAACGTTAGACGTATCAAGATTATTACGCGCGCAAATACGATACGATACGATACGATGTAATAGGATATGTTACGCCGCGTGGCTCGCAGCAAACCTTCTTTCTCAACCGTCATTCCAAAAATAGAGTACATTTAATTACAAATTGACCACACGACATAGTTTGCATCTCGCACGATACAATGTCTGTTTCCAACGGTTCCTATGTCCTACGATGTCACCGAAAAGATCTTCTTACCACATTTTCAAACACCTACGTTGTCGCGGGACGTATCCGATGTCACGCTTCGAGATATCTCGATACCTCGTGAGAAAGTTCGTTACCGTTCGAGAAGCCTGACGAGTCGATCGTAGAAACTTCTCGATGCTGGATCGTCCGATATATCGCGTGACTCGGTTTCCAACGGTCGCGAAAGACAAAGGACGTAGGAACCAAGAGCGACAAAATCAGTTAGTTCTCTCCGAACCTTCAGAAAGCGTACGAACGACGGACAAGCGTTTAAAAGAGCGTCATTCGAGATAAGAGATTCTTTCGCAGTTTTTGCCACTTGTAGTCAGTCTGGCCAACTTTTCTCTCTGCCGCAAGGATCCTTTTGTGCGGCCGTTTTCTTCCGAAGCAGAGACCGCGCTACGCGTTCGAATCTTAAAATAACGTCCAACACGAAGCTCAACGCCAAGCGTATTTAACGCGGGTGAATTTTGTTCCTCTTTTGCTTCGAATAACAAATTGCATTTTCGGACAAACGATTTTCAGACAAAAGGGAAAAGAAAGAAAAGAGAAAAGGAAGAAAAGAGAAAAGAAAGAAAGGAAAAAGAGGGAGAGAGAGAGAGAGAGAGAGGGAAAAAGAGAGAAAGGAAAAAGAGAGAGAAAGAGAAAGAGAAAGAGAGCGAGGAGCAACGAAGAATATGTATCTCTGCTCGTTAAAATATCTCCGTCGAAACGAACGACCAAGTTGCAAATCCCGTGGGATCTTTCAAATTATTCTGGAAAATTGACTCCAAGTTAGCCGCGGCCTTTCTTCGTTGCCTCGCCTGGCCGTTTATAAACCGCCGAGTCTTGGATCGTTTCCGGCTACTTCCTACGTATTATCCGACCTGCCTCTCCTTTTGTTTCTCTCGTCGATTCTGGCGTGATTCGTGCGGCCCAGCTCCAAGTCGACGGCCATGTTTTCAGGAACCGGTAGTCGCTAATGAATTTCAGCGCCGCGTCGTGACTCGACGTCGATTAATAACGAGTTAACCCGCGTATGATAAACCTGACGGGGAATGAATATTTATGGCGTAGAAGATAAACTGACTTTTTATGATCATCTTTCTTTGGTTTCTGAATTTCTGTCGTATTTTTTATCGACGCTTTTATCGAAAATTAACTTGGAGAAAAATTCAACTCGACGAATTTCGGAAAAATTTAGTAGGATCCGTACGATTAACGCGTATACGTTCGATGACACGCGACTCGCTTTACACGATGACTTTTTGTCGCGTATCGAACAACTGTAACGTATCAGAAAGCTACTACACGCGCTATTCGACGATGTCAAGAATTCAGTTTTCTATACTTGGAATAAATTGCTGTATGTATGTAAAAGTTTACCTATACGCCGGATGTACGCGCGCCCTAAGAAACTCGCGATAAATTCTAACAATGGCACGCGCGAGTCAATAATAAATAAATCACAATGAGGCGACGAGTTAAAAGTGATTAAATAAGAGATGCCAAACTGTGGCGTGGGCAAGATACGCTGGCGAAAACATTAGCCAAATTTTGCGCGTAAAGGATATTTCCATCGAATCCACCTATCGTTGAATCGAACTAAAGTTTCACCCTCGTCCACGAAACGAACCACCGAACATCCAATTGCAGCGAAGCAGGAACATCCGTGGAAACGCCTCGTATCCGGTGTCGCTATTATTTCGCGTTTTAGTCTCGTTTCGGCTTCCGACAGACTGTGAAAGGCTCGCGTCGGAAAAACGGAAGAGCCGTTGACAAGGAAAAGATTACAAGGATGAACGTTGAGAAATTTCGCCGAGAGTTTTGTCAAGTTTTCCTAAAAAGTCCTCCGTTGTTCAACTCCTGTTTGTTCGTTCGTTCGTTCGTTCGTTCGTTCGTTCGTTCGTTCGTTCGTTCGTTCGTTCCTCGTTGATCCCGCGATCTTGGTTACGTGCTCCTTCGCTGCGATCGATCATCTTCCAACAACCTCGCAACTTTTCCGACTCGAGTTCGCGTAACGAGGATATTTTCCCAACGAGTCCGCCCTTTCTGCGTTGATAATTTTATTCCTTGACGTATGCGAGTTTTCCATGCCTGTTAACGACGTTCGGCTCGAGAGCCGTCCATCGATCGAACCGCGTTTCTCCGTTTCTTCTGTATTTTCCTGTATATTTTTCTCGTCGTAACACGCAGGTGGGAGTACGCTCTCACGCCCATATCACGCCCGTTTGGCACGGCTGGCAATTAGCGGCGAGTGGCAGGCAGTTGATAAAGGAGCGTGGATCGTTGAGAAGGTATCGATTTTGCAAGATTTTCGTTGCAACGAATGGTTGACGCGATTATGCCTCGATGCTGGCGCCATCTACCGCAAGGTTTCTTTAAGTGAGTCTTCGTAGCGTTCCAAGTGTCTGAATCGAATTTAAGCAACGTAATTATGCGTCGAGCCTGCCGTAGTCCTTGAATTTTCATGTGCAAATCTCGATGTTGTTTCCAAATTAATACAAAGATTTCGAGCGTTTCAAGAGACCAAGTATTTTCTAGAAAATTTCGGAAATTTTCATAGCGGTTCTATAGGGAGTGGACGGAAGCGAGTTTGAAAATGTAACGAAATCGATGCATAGAAATGCTAAATATATCTGATACCTTTTATTCGTGATAGTTTTGAACGCTCTATAGACGAGAATTCTGAATCCAAAGCGTTGACTCGACAATCGGTAAGTTGGTTAAAACGCACGTGTCTTCTGTCATTCGCGAGATTAAGAAAATTTCATATGGAAGGGAGACAGCTAAAAATGGATTGCCTGGGAAACGCCACCAATGCGATAAAGCCGGATTTAATCGGACTGAAGAAAATATCACGCTAGTAATTTTCACCGCGATGTTGCAATTTCACGAATCTACTTCAGACCCGAACGATACAGCAGTCGCGTTCCAAATTATTATTCCAACTTGTCGCTCTGCTTTGCGTAGATCGAGTTGCTGAATGCAGCATCAGAGCGCAACGATCGAGCGCGACGGTCGAGCAACAGTCGAGCAACGCTAAACGTTAAAACGCGCACATGTGAAAACGCGAAAGCCAAAGTGGTCGAAACCAAGCGATTCATCGTCGACGGCGGCATATGGCGCGCAAAGGTTCGTGCAACCAGGGAAATAAGTCTCGTTATCCGGACATTATTAGCAGCCGGTATTCGGTATTAAAAGCTCGTTAAACGGGGACTGTGGAGAAGGGAAAGCTTACCGGCTCGTGAGCTACGAAATTAAACGGAAATTACTTTAGGCTAATAGGCTAGTGTATCGTGACGCGCGTCCCTGATTTTCGTTCAACCACCGCCGCGCCACCCCGTTTCGATTCCCTTCAGCCGGCCGTTCGAGCGGAAGAATCTCCGACTGATAATCGAATTTCCAACGAAACTTGCGGCTCGTCGAACCGATAGGGGTCGGCGTCAACCGTGACGGGCGCGTTGAAAAACAGAAACTCGTGCCAGAAACGATTCCACCGGTGATTTAATGCTTTCCAGGGGAGATCGTGTCCATCTGGAGCGCGAAGGTTAATTTATTTTTTCATTCGATTCAATTTGATACAATCCACGGACATTATCTACGGATAAGAAATTCCTTCGAGACTGATTAACAGCTAATCGTCCAACTAATCGTTCAACTAATCGTCCAGCTAATCACCGAGTTTTCGTCGATCTTTTGGCACGCCCTGCAGAAATCTGAATCATCGAACAAAATCTAATATTGGTAAATGTTTAGGGACGAGGCTGGTTTCCCGTGGAACGCTTCCAAGAGTACAGATATCGCGCGTATGCTGTTTCTTTTGCTGCGCCGATTCATCTAGATTAACGGTTCGGTGTTTTTCGGTTCGTTACTTTTAGGCGTACTTGGTGGCATGTGTTGGAAATGTTGGCAGTTTGCGATAACGGTGCTTTCGTGGCTAAGCTGGCATTATTGGGCAGTTGTAAGGAATATTTCATCGTTAGAACAGAAAGAAGATACTCGAGCATTCCAACGACGATTAGACGTACGAAGCGAGAGCTATGTAAATGAAATTATTTATAATGAAAAATCTTATTTTTCTTGTTGATACAAAATCGATGTCTTTGATGCGAAGCCAATTGTAAAATAGATGTCGTTCCACGAATATCATTTATTAAACGCGGATGAATGTATTTTACACTAACGAGTTTCCACTTGCAATTGGTATCAAATTGAAAAGGACGTTGTTAAATAAAAATAAACTTGTACGTACACACGTGTATATAGGTATCGAGTATACGCGTCGTAACGCTACCTCCAATTTCTCTTTCGCTAATTTCGCTTTCTCAAATTGATTGAAACGGAGGCTCGAGTTCTGTCTCGTTTAATTCTTGCTCGGACGTTCATTCTGAAAACATCTCGGCGTTTGAGACAGCGAGATACAAGATGGTGCAGCTAACGAATTCACAAGTGGATCTCGAAGGAACTCTCTTGCCACGGCCGTCCCCTCTTATCCCAGTAACCGTATCAAGATCTATCCTTAGAGGGATTAGCAGGTTCCGGACGTTTAATCTACGCGGATCTCCAGTCAACTCCAAGAATCCCGTTCTACGACCAATTTCCTTCTACCGTACTCGTAACCAAGCTTTCGGCTGTTTTAACGGCATTGTAGGACCGCCTTAAAATAGAACCGAGATTTATATTACCCTAACCCGCAAAGCGCCACGGTTTCGCGTTCCTCTTTCGTCGTCCGTAACGATAAGTATATAGTTTCGGAGTAATTTCTCTATCGAATTTGCTGATCAATGTTGATCATTTTTAATTTGATCATTGTACGACCGAGGTGTCATAGACGATTAAGGAGATGTGGTGCAAGTTTGACGCAAGTAAATAGACATTTGACACGAAAAGGTAGACCGATTCTTCCCGCTATTCCCTTATTCGAAAGTAGTAGTGCTTATGGCACTGCATCGACAACATTGACAGTATCCTGCGTCTACTATCGTAAGAAATTCGTTATATTTTTTCAAATCGTGGAAACGTATCACGGCAAGGGATAAGATAATAACTCGGCTCACCAGTGGCTCACTGTGCGACTAAAGAGACGACAGACGCCTATGAGAATTTCAATACGCGACTATATTCAAACTCTCAGGATCTTTCCATAGAAAATTGTGCTCTTCTTCTTCCATTATGAAATATGCCAACGGATCTGAGAATAATAAACCGCGTGGCAGAGATTCGTCGCGTTAAACGCAGATAGAAAATAGGAAAAGATCGATAATTTCGAAAATGAAGTTAAATTCAAGTTAGCTACGCCCCTGATAAAATACATAGAGCAAAACTATAAAGGAATCAACCGAAGAGAGATTTAGTCGAAAGAAGGAGTACATCTAGTAAAATTTCACACCAAATTTGAAACAACATAGACAAGATTTGAACGCTATCGTATATTTATACGCTAGTATATCCGGAAGAGATTTGGCGAATGTAGAATCGGACGAATCGAAGCAATAAATCTGACAGACGCGAAGAAGCAAAGATGGCATGACTAAAGTTCGAACGTAGAACGTAGAACGTAGAAGACGTAGAGCAACTATGATTCGTAGTATCGAATTCGGATAAACCAACGAGGAGATATATCAGGCTTGCGTCGAATCATTTCGATAAAATTTACGTAGGAGATAGTCCATGGAAAAAAATCTTGATGGATGCTTTTTCCTTTTTTTCTAATTAACGGTCCAAGGTTATATGATCAAAGTGACGAGAAGAGTTATAAATGTTGAAACGGGGGAAGTAAGTAAGAGAAAAAGCATCTTCTTTCGATATCTCGGGGACTGGAATGCGTAAAAATAATTTCATTGTTTCAAGTTTTGTGTTTTCGAATTGGAAAAATTGCTACGTTCGCCGAGAGTCCATAAAAATTACGTGTATCGTGTCTAAACGAACAACTTGAGTAGTAACCCATCTGCAGCGTTACTAATTTCTGAATTTGAATAGAAACGACACACTCTGTACGTATATTATAGTAGATTGATCGAGCAGAATGTTTACAATTTATTACATGTATTTTCTGCAAATAAATCTACTTTTCTACGGGCTATGCCCATATGCATTGTATTCGCGCATTTCGTACTCTGTAGACGCGCTGTAAATCCGTGAAACAGGGCGAGAGCAACTCGCAGCACAGTTGGGACACATCGCACCCCGTTGGGCCTAATTTGTCCATCGGCCTGCACCGCCGGCACATTTGATGGCGACCTCTCAATTATCGAAAAACGGGAGGGAAACCTTATGGCCCTGGAAGGGCTGTACGAGCGTCGGGCGATATCGTATCGGTCTGTGAAAAAGTTCCAGTATGCTAAAAGATTTCAACTAATAGGTGGAATCTCGATAACTCGAAGCGTTTATCATTGCGAAACGTCTCGTTTATTGTATGCAAAACGAAAGTGACGAAAATTGATGGAAACGATGAAAAGTATATAAAAGTCAACTATAAAAATGATAAGAATGTCGATGATTGGCAATGAAAATCATCTTCCCTATAAAATCAACTACGGGAATAGGGAACCGCTATCCAAAAATATTCGAGGGATTGGCGAGGACGATGGCGTTTAAATGGCAGGATGGAGCAAAGCCTGACGAATCGAAGTGGAAGCAAGACATATTGCGATGATTTCTGCGGAAATACAGGCAGAGGGACTGAGAAACACGCGAGGCGCGAATGTCGCGTGGTCAAAGCGGCAACGGGAAACTGGGTCGCGCTTGTTCCCCGGGAGATTGAACTTTCTGTGTCGTCCTCTTTCGTCTATTCCATAAGCTGTAAAGTAAAGTTCTCGTGCCGACCGGGGACCGCCGTCTCGTCGATATACGTTTTCGTCCCTGCAACGGGCCTGAACGCGACACACGCCCATTTGTCTGGCTTTAATAAACGAAACTCTTATAGCTGCTTCTTCCAGCGAAACAGAACAAACAACGTTCTCAACGGTTCAAAGAGGATCCTTTTCGGCACGCGGGACAATTATTAGTTGAAAAAAATAATTCATTTCAGAGTTTTGGTTGGAATCGGGGAGAAGGTGACGACCACCAACTATCGAGTTTGGTTTGGAAAAAATGTTTCTGGAGGTACATTTTTGGCAAGACTTTGTTCAAAGAGAACAGAGAATGATTTGATCGGCATGTGTAATTGACAATTTCGTTTGACGCTTTCAAAGAGGAATTTTTTAGGATCGTAGAGAAACGATAAGATTCGTCGTTACTTGGTCGATTGCTGATATCGAACAAAGTAGAAGAATAAAAAATATTAAGGAATAATAAATAAATTATTAGATAGATTCTAAGATAGATTATTAGATAGATTCTGGAAAATGTCTTGTCTATTAAACCTTTTGTGGCTACGACACGATATAAAATACCCAAGGACTTGAAAGTAAGAGAGAGAGAGAGAGAGAGAGAGAGAGAGAGAGAGCACGTGATTACTGCGTGTCCCGATTCTAATTGCCAATTCTGATACGAAGGGATTCTACGTACGTACCTACATACGACCAAGTATCCTTCTTAAATGCCGATGTTGGAGAAAGAATTTTTAAAATTCCCTTTATATAACAAAAGCTACCGTGACGTATTTGCACGGTTCAGTTATCAAACATGTAAGCGAACGCGAGATTCTCCCAGCAGAGACGAAAATAGAGACTTGAAACTATCACGATGACGAAGTAACTTGTCGCTATTTTCTAAAAATATATGCTATGTCGGCAAAACTAACGTATAAAAACCTCGTGGTTAACGCATTATATGAACATTTTGTTCGGTCGTTTTACGTTACTGCTTGGCCCTTTGCCCATTAACGAAATTAGTTGCATTGTCCGGTATGTTATGTGAAATAATTGTTTGAAATAACGGAAATGCCCCGCCGCCTCAGATACGCGCCACGGTATCGTAACTCTGAATTCTCTATCGTACTATTTCTATCGGTGCTAATTCTCTATCCATAAAACAGCTGCGGTAATCGAGAGAGCGTGGAAGCATAAACGCGGAGAGATAGGAAAATCGAAGCTCAAAGTACGATTTCAAAAAGAACGCTTATCGGAAAGAGTTTGCCAGATCTCTCTCGTAGTAGCCTCGTTTGACTTGCCGAAGAACGTACTCGCACAAAAGCTGCATTTGCACAAGATCGATTTCTCTCGCGGTATATCCGAAATCGAACGCCCGGTTTACCATGTCTCGCGTGTTTTTATACAGGAAATCCGTGGGATCGTGCGATTTTGGCACACGTACATACTCTTTTGATCCGAGGAACGCCTTTACCGCCGCGTTTCCAAGGATTCGCGTCGGATTCGCGTCGGATTCGCGTCGTATTCGTGTGCCAAAGATGCGACAGTTGAACACGAAAGTGCGAATCCCTCGAGTGGAACGGAGAATCCCCTGCCACTTTTAAACTACCCCCCGAGAGCGCGCAAAATAGACAAAAATGTTGCGCTCTACCTTTCACAGTTCTTTACGCCTCGACTTGTTTTATTCTCGAAATTCGCGTTCTCAAGCGTGTTCGGTCGGGCTGCGTGCAACCTCCATTACCGCTCAGACAGTTGTGCGTAGCTCGGGCCCGCGGGTTCGCCACATTCAAACCGCTCGTACAACATTTTCCCCCATTTATTGCCATAAGACAAGCGAGTATCGCGATATACTCATAAATCATTTTCTATAAAAAGCACTGCGTCGGTCCAATTTCCCTCCTTACCGTATCAACTATATGAACTGTATAGAACATGTACGCTATAATATACACGAAACGAAGGAGGAAATCGTACGGTTGCACAACGGTGCGAAATGCTTTGGAAAAGAGGAAACATCTTTAGAGAGTAGTCGAGGTCGCAGGTTCTCGGATTTCATCGAACGTTGCGGAAGGAAACGATGGATTTTCAATAATTGAGCGGCACGCGCATCGACCAGCGGCCCCGTGTATGCAAATCCTGGAAACTCTGCTACATCCACGAAACTTGCCAGACCTCTTCAGACTTGAAAAGGCCAGTCACTTAAGCCAGGGCCTTGGACGGAGAATTTCGAAAAGTCGACGTTCTCGTGTTCTCGCATGACCACTCGACCAGGGTCGATTTGCAAACTTTCCACGCGCGCCTAGCTACTTTCGAATCGAGTGCAGATACTATCGCAGTCTAGCAGCAACAGGGAAGCGGTTTGTTTACGGGGAAATAGAAATCGGTTGTTCGTATCGTTTATATTTGCGATCATTAGCGCGCGTACAAGGGCAAAAAGGGCAAAAAGGGCAAAAAGGGCAAAAAGGGCAGAAAGGGCAAAAAGGGCAAAACCTACGGAACAAAGATGCGTCGTCTCGAACACTGGAATGCTTCAGAGTGAAAGAAGCGTTTATTATAATATTATAACAGGGTCAATTTCACGCGATATTTCCTCGCCTCGTCTTTCTGCTCCAAGGAAAGGTGCTGCGCAGTGTTGCGCCGATTTCACGTACGAACTCGCTTCTTTTTCGAAGAAAAGTGCAGTACAAAGGAAACGGTGCTCCGAAGACAGTGACAAATCGCTATAATTTTGGGCGGAACGCGATTGCGGAACCGCGGAGCTACTCCACCTTTTCTGTTGTTGCGTTCCAGCATTTCCGGTCCAGTCTTCGGCAAGAGAGCGAGGCTTTGTACGAGGAGGACCTATTAGGTTTAACGTCGCTTTCGAGATAGTACAAATGTTTCATCAAAGTGAGAATAAGCATCTGTTTGGTACGTTTCTATATTCCTCTGCTTGTCTAATTAAGACGATAAACGAATAATAAACGGTAGCGCGAGATGGGAATCGTGTTATATACGTAATTACCAAAGGGATACTATCTATATAAACAAATATGAAAAATGTGTTACTATTTTGCTTTGCATCTTAGATTTTCTACCTTCTTTGTACCTCTGATTTTCACCATCAACTTGTCTCTCAACCGTCGCACATTGTCTAAAGCATTGTAAAAGGAGTCGTGGTAATTTTTGACAATGCGCGATGTACTTTCTTTGTTAGATATATCTTTCTTGAGGGACGTTCGGAGCTTTAGAATTTTGCCACTATCGACGAAAGAGAAATTCTTCTTCGCTTCTTTCACTCGCAATTTTGTCCAAGTTTCCTCTAGTGGCGCTGGTTCTTTTCACAGAGTGACCGGGGCACGTGTAACGAACGCACACGCACGTTTCCATCAAACTGAACACACGCTATTAAAAATTAAGGCTGTGGACACTGGACCGCTTCGAAACCACCACGCCTTAGACTTTTTACACCGCTCGGGAAACTTTGCGATACCACGCTCGACGAGGTTTCGCACTCACAGGATGGCTTTGTTACCACCATGGAAACGAGCTAACAAAGACGAACGTTCGGGTCGTATGCTTTATTTCGAAAAATCTTCGAATCTGCGAAACGATACTCTATGATAACAGAATCGGGTTGTCGTTTAGACTTTTACGGTTATTTTCAGCGGTTTTAGTCGTGCTTCAAAGCGCCCGGCCAGATTAAGCACCTACTCGACTCTATCGGCGACCCGACGATTTACGAATTATAATTTTACGACTTTTACGACATCGGCGACGTACGACGCTCGGGGAAAAAGTCGACGATCGTACCATAAAATATGGCTGCGGCTGCAAATTGCGAAATCAGATTTACGAATATTTGAAATTTTTCAATTTACGCTGTACAATTATGCTTTTAGAATTATTACTGCTACTTAGTGTATACTATATATATACTACGTGTATATACATAGTAGTGTATATTACATCTTTGAGACGTTATACTTTTGACTGGTGTAAAGGAAGGAGAATATCAATTTTCGTAACTCGAACAAGATTCGTCTCTTAAAAATACTAGCGCCTCTATAAGCTGACGTTTCGTCGAAATTAACCGTGTCGTCAGTGCACCCGCAAAGGGATATATCCAACGACCACGTCCATGTATATTTTCATCCCCTCTGGTCGCATCGACGTTGCGACGCGGGCTTCGAAATATTATACCCGGTGCAGCCATAAATATCGTAATCCGACTCGTCGACTAAGTAAAATCTAGGGACAAGGAGCAATTATCGACTAGGACGAGCGATGGCTACGAACGTCGCGACTGTGACGAGTGACGACCGAGTAGAACGACTAGCAACTACCGGATAACGATTAACAATCTTATTTCTAATCTCTTATTTCTCTTGTTTCTCTTGTTTCTCTCGTTTCTCTTGTTTCTAAAGGGCAACTCTCGCCTCTCCGCGGCTCTGTAGCACGACCCTAACCTAACCTAATCTATCCCCTCGAGCGAAGGTAAAAATACCTGTCATTGATGACGGGTGATCTCGCCAAGTCGAAGCTCGGCATTACAAGATACCGAGAACCGCTATACTCGGCAACGAGCATTTCGACTACAGAAGATCCTTCGAGGTATGACTCTACGATAGCTTTCTGGCAAGGAAACGAACAAAGACCGGCCTGCTAAGGAAATTTGTCCAACAGCGAGCGTGTGTACGCGTTAAGACAAAATCTCCCGAAAAACTGCTACGTTCAATTATTTGCGGATCCCTTTATACACGTATATTTGATTTTATGATAAAAAGATACGAAGAAATTTTATGCTCCAAGCATAAGAAACATCGTAAGAAAGGAATTTCATTTTTGAGAAGAAAGAAGCTACGTACAGTTGCGTTAAAAGTAAAGCGCTCACTTGTCCGAAGAGACCCGCAACATTTTCATCGGTGTGTAATAAAACTCGACGAGATCCGAATAACATCGGGTGCCCGCGATTTAATCTTTCCCACGCAAACACTCCGATTTAGATCGGCAAAGAAACTTTAAGCGACGCGTAAGTGTAGCTTACTGATTTACTTGATTAAACAGAAGACGCCTAAACGTCGCGCGTCTTATCGCGTCGTTGGCTTTCAAGTAACGTGGTAATTTACGTACGGGTTGGTTAAAAGTTGGGCAAATTTAGATCTAAAGCCGAACGAATATAGTAACAAATTTTATACCACCTCGCAATACCACCATACTTTCAACCAACACGAATATAATGTCGAATGAAAGTCGGTCGCGAATTTAGTTGCAAAGAATCGAAACATCGAGCAAAATAACAAGCTGTTAATTTACTAAACTTTATAACGTGAAAACAATTTGTCAAGTTATCAAAAGCCGTTCAAACAAACAGCAACGCGATAATTTATCATTCTTCTAAATAAGTAGCATTTACGATAATATTCCATATTCGCTCGTTACAGTACGCTATCTTACGCGTATAATATATTCTTACATCGAAAATTATCCGAAAGGTGCTTGATCACGATTTAAAAAGAAAAGACTAAAATTTAGTCTAACGCTATCTATGGTTCGCGCTATAAATTAAAAAGAATCTTCTCGCAAACGCGATAACAGATTTACGCCATTCGGTTTCACCGACACAACGAAATCGTATCTCTCGATCTAAACCAATCGATCGCCCGACAAAAGGTACCGATACTTGGAGCGTGGAACGATAAAAACGCGCATTAGGTCGGCACACCAGCCAGTTCGGATTTCCAGCCAGAAGCTACCCTTTTCGCGGGCCAAAGACGACAAGGGTAACAAAAGTGATAAAGGACCGCAAGGGTGCAGCCCGTATATTTACGGCGCCGCGTCGCTTTATTGTCCCTCTTAAGAGAGAAATTCCGGGTCTGAAATGTGGGTGTTGGGCCTGATTTTAGGGACTTGATATTCCTATCCTTGTTAGATAGATACAAAAATGTATGGATGTACGAAGGTCGAGAGAAAGATGGGGAATGAGAGAGAGAGAGAGAGAGAGAGAGAGAGAGAATGAGAGAGAGAGAGAATGAGAGAGAGAGAGAGAGAGAGAGACAGACAGACAGACAGACAGACAGACAGACAGACAGAGGAGAAAAAGACGAAAGGGAAACAACACTGGCGTTAGAGCGTCGCATTGTACGGTGTCAGTTCGCAAAGATCGAAGAAAAAAAAACAGAGGAGACGACTCGCAACGTTGCAACCGTGTCGTCCCGAGCAAACGGCTCCACTTCCTGCTGAAAACCGACTGAGAACCAACTGCTGAGCGCGTTGATTGTCGTTTGGCGCGAGTAAGGCCGAAAGGGCAAGAATCTGCGAGTATCCGACGGTACTAGAACGATATAACGATGCGTTCCATGGAGAGGATAGGTTGGTGTTTGGGATTGTCGACAACGTGCGAAGACGTAATTTGAAACGCAATATGTCACGTAAATCTTAACTCGACCAACGATCCTAAAATCCATGAACGGAAGACAAGTCCGACTTCTTACTCAAAGTGCCACGACGCTTTTAATAGTTCGCAAGAACTATTATTGACAATCGCAACAGCCCGTAAGAAACTTTTGGTTGAGCGCAAGACGTCGGAAATGCTATTACGTTACGAAATCGAGATTACCAAGCGAGACCATTTTCGATTTGATCGACGTAAAAAGTACTTAAAACGATACGAACGAATCAACTTTGTTATTTCCTTAGTGAAACGCAAACTTTGTAGACTCGTTTACCAGACGGAAGAGAAGTTTCGCTCGATGAACGGAGAGACTTAACGGCCGTGAGTCGAAAGAGTTGAAGATTCCAAAGAATTAAAGAACGATGAAAGCTCATGGAGTCTGACGGGTGTTGCAATGCACTTTTTCTACCGACCCCTGATGTTTTACGCAACCTTTACCGGTCAACATCTTACGTAGTTATATCATATTTTGTATTCCGGACGAAACACATGTACTTACGACAAACGTAAACGCGCAAAGGTGTGCGATAATTTGATCCGACGTACGACAGATAAAATACCCGTACGAATAGGATATACTTTTAATTCGTCTTTCTCTTCTTTACCTGCAAAAATACGAATTTCCAGACGCACACATCCACGGTCTAACGCTACAAAGCAAAGCGATTTACAAAATGCTAATAAATATCTTGTCAGAAATATCTTGTATTGAAAAAGCTGTAATTATTCGAAAATATCGTCGCATTATACAGAATACGAGTACACGATACGAATACGGTATGTATCCGTCCGTCCTTTGATTGAAATTGACTTTAAATTAGATTCGCGGATACGCTTCGAACTTGATGCCATTGCTCGTCATTACCAGCGAAACCATTTTTCACACGCTCGCCATTCGCTTTTATCCAGGAACGTCTGCTCGTCGAGATAGCAAGCTCGATTGTTCGTCTAATTCCAATTCCTCTAATTCCTGTTTCCCTTTTCACCTATTCACCCCTTTCGACCTATCCCCACCGTTCGTTTGGCAATGTGGGACAGCCGAAAATTCGGTTAGACCCGCCCTTATCCAGGCTTTGCGCGGCCAGCCCGATCAAAGCGTAAACTTCTGCCGGGAAATAATGCTATTCATCGTGGAAAGGCGACGCGTTTCGTTGGGACGCGGCGATGCCTGAAACAATCCCTTCGCGACCACGACGAATAGTCGATCGAATGATAATGAGCTCATTGCGCGCGGAACATCGCGCGAAGCTACCGGGGGAATGATTCTGTTCGAGAATCATTCAATAGATGTACTTTGGAGAAGAATGCGGACAATTGGCCACATTTCGAACGCTGATTTTGTGCAAAGTGGATAATCGAGCCGTTTAACGACGACAATAGGCCGGTGGAAATAATTAATGGAGCTTGGTGGATTTTCGGTGGGTTAACCGGGATGAAGAGAGACGTCGCGGGCTCGACGATCGTTATCGGGCGGTCGTTATCGGCAACGTTTAACGAGTCGAGGATGAAACGCGATACGGCACATGGTCCGATTAAAATTATATCCGTGAATGTTTCTAGAATCGACTTGCGTGTAATTCGTGAAATTGTTGTATCGCGCTCGGCATTTTCGTATTAACAAGCACCGTCCAGTAGATACTTGGCAAATAAATTGCAAACGTTCCATTTTCTCGCCATCTACAACCCATACCATTTCCTTTAGAATTTCACGCGCAAATACGTTAGCGGCAACGCGCGTTCATGCCGATATAATGACAGATGGTCCGTCGCTATTTAGCCTTACGATAATTTATGACCGCGCCGAGAGTTCAATGAGGATCTCGGTCGGGTGCTTGAGCGAATGTTTGAAGAACCGATCGAGCTACATGAGGTGTCCATGACGTGGCTGTCACATCAGTCACGACATGACCAGAGAATACGCGAAACAGTTTCACCAATGACGAATTCATAAAGAGATAAACTGATGGCACGAGCGACCTGATCGATATCGACGACGAATATCGCACCGTCGACGACTAAAATCGTCTGGCCACGGAGCGGGAAAGATGGTTTAAACGATCAAGATATTTGTTCGCTCGTAACTAACTAATAACCTTAGTATTTCGTTACATAGACAAGAATTTACAGGTAAATTGGCGCTACAATTATCGATAGGTTCAGTTTTCGCGTTTTTGCGACCTTTATTAAGATTACGTGCGTGGAAATACGTTTCCGGTAAAATTAACGTACACTTTTATCGAGACTGATACAGGATGCGATACCTCGCTCTATCTTTAGTACACCTCGGTAACCTATCGTTGATTACATCTCGTTATTTACACGTATATATATTTACGAAGACGCATGCATCAGAGATTAGTTATTTTAGCGTTAAAAATATAAAAACTATTGGCAATACGCGCGAGTGCTCTCAACGCAAAGTACAAAATTACTGATCGTCGAATGTAGCAAACTCCAGCCGAGCCGCGCTAATTTCAAGCTGAAGCAAACCATTTATAATGTAACAGCATCGCGTCGTTACGTATAAATGGAGCCCTGAATTTCCACACGTTGATCTCGTTAATTTGGGGTAGAGAAACTGTTAAAGGGAGGCTCTTTCAAACCATGAAAGATACAACGCGATCGCACGTCCATTGTAATTTTCAATGACAAGAACCGCAAGGTATACAACAAGGTATACAATTATCTACTACATTATCAACTGTATCGGCCACTTGCGTTTCACGAGAAGCAGAAGCATAAAAGACGACTCACCGATGCAGACGAAGAGCGTTGCGAAGAGAATCGGCGGGAAAGCTCTGGAGAAGGAAAACATGCTGGTGCCGGTGGTTAGAGCTCGTACTGCGAGAACCGTGAATAAGTCCGTCAGTTTGGACCGATGATACTTGCGAGAGCCAGGAGCTGGCCAGGGGGAGGGGGAGGTGGGAGGGCGGGACTAACGAATATACGTCGCGATATAATAACAAGGCACTCGAGCCAGCGACTTTGTCTCTCGAAAACCTCTCTTCGATCTTCGATCTTCGATCAATCCGTTGCCGATCAGCGTGCAGACCAAAATTCTGCTTTCCCTCGATACAAGACGATCATTGACGATCTTTGGATCGGGGGTCGAATCGCGATCCCCCGTGTGTCTCTCCTATCTTCCGATCCTCTGCCTCTCCTTTTCCAAATTCTTCTATTTCTTCTTCTTCTTCTTCTTCTGTCGATCTTCTTATTTTAGGATTTGTTAACTATCTTCGTGTATTATTTGTTCTCTGTTTGTTGGGATATCGGGATACAATTTTATTCTTTGGAGGCACTGAAGGGTTACAGGGTTACGAAATCACGAGTGGCCGCTTTTTGATTGCTGGGCCACGAAAGAGCGCGTCCTAACGCGTACGACTGGTGAGGCGCCGCCGTCGGACTGACTTTCTACGTTACGTTACGCTGCAGTAGTGGCGCCGCGTCGCGCCGCGCCGCGCCGCGCCGCGTCGTCGCGCGCGCTTATCTTCTCGCACCTCTGTGCCCTCCACCATTTTCCTTTGCACACATCTACGTGTATGTTCATGTGTATTTTCTGTGTGGTCTGTGCATACGCCCGCTACGAAATTCGGCCTGCCCCTTTTCGCTGGCCTCCTTTGTAATTTGCGCGAGCTGTGGATTTTTGCTTTCGGTTTATCGTTCGATAGGAAAAAAACAATTCGCAGTTCACGATTCACGATTGACGAGTTCGCACGATTCGTTCTCTACGATTTGAACTTTCTTTACTTCGATGCAATTTTGCTTGCATTTTTGCTTGCATTTTTGCTTGGCCGAAACTGTGTTATTATCCGATAGGGAAACATACAGACCGTAAAAAGTATCTATTTGCACACGCTCTTCCTTTCCAACGAAAGCCAAACCTAACCCAGGGTTATCCTTCGGGGTTATTTCTTTTATCAGGTTTGCGTTTCGCGTTCGTTGTACCAGATTTTCTGAATCGCGTAAAAGCACGCACGTATTACGATACGATACGAAATTGAATGTACTTGGACTTGATTGCACATTACCGTAAGCTATTTTACCTGCATCGTTCTAGACTGCCATAGACACATGTATGTACCGTAATATCGACGATAAAAAGTACACAATAAGCTAAAGTACGCGATATATAAGCTTAATATATATGTATAAATTGAATTAATTTGCGAGAAAAGAAAAAGCTAAAACACAGATTTTTAAATATTTCAACTTTGACAAATCTAATCGACGTTTCAATCGTACAGCGTAATTTCGAATTCTCAAAGCCTCTCGATTTCAACGCGTTACAAACATCGTATTTATGTAATAATTGTTAAAAATTCGATATCGATAGCTTAATATTTTAACGTTAGTTTCGCGACTAGTTTCGTATCCGGTGAACTTTTTTAATTATCATTTTATCGGTCACCTGCAGTTTCCTGGTTATCAGCTTCGCTCGGAGCCCCGTTAAACCTTTCCTTTATCCGCGTGCCGTCGCGGAAATTTGCGAAACAATCGCAGCTGCGTCAAAGGCGATGCTGACATTCGGAACCCGAAATTCGTCGTTCACACCGTTTCTTGTTAAACGTGGCAATGGTTCAATTACGATCGCGCCATCGATCAAATTTCCTTCGCGTTCCACTATCAAATTTTCAAACACATTTTCTCTATACCGTTGTTTATCGTTACCGCGCTACGCGCCTGTACGGATCGATACAACGATGAGTTACTACTCATGTAACGAGAATGTTATCAGAAATTTAATTTGTTTCATAAACACAACAAATTCCTAACGATAAAACTTAAAAAATTCGACTTTTATTTCGTCGTAGTTGAAAAGTTTCGCCTAAGAATCTGCTTAGATTCAAGCACGGAAATGAAATGGCGCAACGTGACCGCCAATAAATACCCAATTACATATTGAAAACTTTCAGACGTGTGAAAACGCTTTACGCGCGTACAACGAATAAAATAATAATGAAATAAAGTAACGCGACAACAAATCAAGCGAGGTAGACTGCAAATATCTATGCATTTATAAAGAATTAAACGTAGAAAATATTTATCCGCGATAACTATTGCAGTAAAAATGCTGTTCCATCTGGGGATAAAAAAAGTATCCATCTCCAATGACTTCAACTTTGCGTAGTAATACGATTTTAATATTTTGACAAAAATCCTACAATTTGTTAGCAACCAAGGATCGCGCCAACTAACGTCCCTGTGCCCCTGCGTGCTACTATATGCCCTACTTGCTAACACCGTTGTCGATCGAATGCCCCCAACTTCCGTTCCTTTTTCCAAGCATCTCCCTGGGTTCGCCGCCTTTATCTCGCCTTGCCCGGTCCAAACAACTGTCGGGCAGAAGCGTGATGTAATCCGTTCATCGAATCAACGACGGCTGAAGCATCGTCGCGAGGCGAAGGCGAGAGAGGCAACGTTTATTCTTAAAACTCGCCGCTACCTCGTATATGTACATCATCGACATCACCCTGCTGAGTGACCTTGGCCGTTTTTAGGCTTTAGCCGCGTTTGAACAGTGGCTGTTTCTTCGGCGACGTTTAATTTCCCTGGTTAACCCGCTCGTGAATATTTACCTTTTACGTATCGAGTTGCATCGTCGTTATCGAGCATGCATTCACTTGCCAATTCTCGGTAACGTGTATACATCGCGCATGCCTATGCACTATGCGTTATACGCAGACAACATCGTGCCGTCCGGCACCGATCGTTGCATTTCCTACAGCTGCGAACGAACAAAGGACCAAAGGACTCCTCCGTTCGATGCATTACCATCGATTCGCTACGAAACCTCGGTTTCTCTCCTTCTTCCAAACAGTGTCACAACACGAGATACGTATCTCGTTTTATGCTAACAACTTTTAACTAACAAGTAACAAGATACTAACTGCAGCGTCATTCTCTTAACTGGGAACCCGGGCTTGCGGGCTCACACACGTGAGAATAGTACTTCAAACAATTCCGCATTTTGGTAGTCATGGTAACGTTAACGCTATCAAAGGAATACGTCTTATAGCAGTATTTTCAGTAAGAAACGCGGTAACAAGGGGCAGTAGCCAGAAGGGTTACCGATATTCAATCGTCTTCCGCTCTATATAAACCCGGTCAACAAGCCGTGAGCGAAACGGAATATTCTTCTTGTTTATTACTAACCTAATTTATTACTAATATTTGTGAAACAGAAAGTTCTCAAAATCAAACGCCAAGAGTGCTCCATTATATCTGCGATATCGATTAATCTATCATTTACAAAAAGAAAAAAAAAGGAAAAAAATAGAAAAAAGTCTGAAAATTCCCGAAATTTGATACGCAGCGCTAACAAATATTAATCTGCGCACTCGTATTGAAGCAGCACCCAACGCTGATAGCGAGAGATCCCAGAGCAACCATTTAGAAGGTTGCTGATGAACGATCGCATTTCACCAGCTCTTGGTAGCTGCACCGAGCGATCCAGGAACAGTCTCCGACAAATGCAGTCGAAGGATTTTGGGCATTTTGTAAACGCGACTCTACTTAACGAAACGCGAACACTCGTTATCGCGACGCTAAAAGGAGAAATAATTGGAAATCGCGATGGAATAATGTCGCAACGCTAACTCTTACAGCCAATTCAATGAAAATTACTATTTATTATACGAAAGAGTTACTTTGAACATTCTGATTAATTAAAAACCAAGCAGGATAAATTCTGATGCGTATAATTCTCTAAAAAGTTCTAATAATTCAGAATGAAAATTGCAAAAGACAATCGCGATATCGTAACTCGCAACTCTAAAGCAAACACGACCATCGCTTTATCGCAACTCTAATTCAAACCGTAATTAATCTCTCGTCACACTAATAAGAAAAATCGCGATTTGCCCAATGCGACGATGGACCGACACGTACATCGGCCAAAAAAAAAAAACTACTGCTACAAATACTAAAAGCGAGCATAGTGACAAAGTAGTGACAAGAATGACTTTCCATGCTCTGGATGAGCCAGAGGATGGGGAGCCATTGGTAGTTGCCCTCTTGAACGGCAGTTTGCCGGGCCTCTTCGGCTTATAGCCTCTTCTTTCTTCGGGCGCGATGCCCGCTCAAACTTACATCTAAATCGCCAACAAACAGAACCAACGATCGCAGCGGTGACGTTTCACCGTCGATTTTTCAAATCACATTTCCAGAAACAGTGCCAACCTGCCCGGCCCCACCTACTTATAATAAACAGACACACCAGACGGTATACTACCTATCTTACCTATCCCTGCATTTAAAAAGTGGCAAAACAGGCACACCAACACACTCGCTCAACGATTCTCACGCAACGCTCGGGAGCAAAGGACCTACGCTGGAGAGAGCGTCCCGGGACGTCTCCGACACCCGACTTCAACGCACGACATGCACGCTCTAAATTTACGTAGCGTTTTCCTGAAATCGACCGACGAAGGCTAGCGATCATTGCGTAAAACGCGATGAAACGCGTCTAAAGAAATTAATAAAATAGTATAAAATAATCGTAAGTATCATATGTCTCGAGATTCTTAACGTTTCAAGAAAAACGACGCGATTCCACAGCCTAACTACACACGCACGCACACAATGTGGAAAATACGTCGTGCACGATGAGAAATTCCTACACTAGCTACGATCATCGTGCCCAATGTCTTTCTCCCGTTCAAGTAGCACCTGGGCACGTGAACGAGGTCCTGACAATGGGCACGGAAAGGGTTAAATCTGAAAATCCTGATCTAAAAAGATGATTAGTTTTTCTCGTTTGTGTTTAACGGACTAACGTTCTTCGATTTTATATTTCGTTACTTCGTTTCAAATTCTAATAACTCTACTTTATTAATTTAATAAATTAATGAAATTTGAATATTACAAAAAAGGTAGCGTTAATTGAAAAAAGACTAAGACTCTATGAAATGTAATAATTGACTCTACATGTATTACTAAGAAATAAATAATCTCAGGCGATCTCTTCGTCAAAGCGTGTTTTCGAAAATGCAGGAGCGACGTTCAGAATTATCGCTTTGACTGAAAAATCTGCCTGCCGCGAAGTTTCCTCTTGCACATAGAATTTCACGCATTCTTGCACGGAAGAGAACGAATTTGATTCGTATTTTGAATTCTACTCAAGTTT